>LSSL01002564.1:0-36942 GCA_001953115.1 Smittium mucronatum
TTTTAAATTAGTTTTTATAACTTTTTATTAAAGAGAAAATAAATTTCCCGAAAAAAAAATAAAAAAATAAAACTAATCCCCGAAAAATTTAACTACAAAATAAATATACATACAATAGATGGGGAAAAAAAATTATGTCCACCTATCTGTAAACAGTATCCCAACACCAGACTGATTTTTTGACCAGGAAATTTCGAAACCATAAAAATTTTCCCGATAAATTCATATAATATCTCAATAGTACTGATAATTATTTGGCTAAAACTCTACAGTCCAACTATAAATTTTAATAATAATTCTAAAAAATTTGAATCATCATTATGCAAAAAGAATTTTCACCAAAAAATCAAATCAAATTCTATATTTAGCCCTTCTTCAAATGGATCGGACACCGAGGACATTACTGACTCAAAAGAAAACGAAAGTGTTATCTCAGATGAAGAAAAAAAATTGGTATCATATCAGAACCCGGAAGCATGGCCAAGGTAGATGGACCACAACACAATATTGTCCCAATGATAGAGCATTTAAACAAAGACACCCATACAAAACACAAATCCAGAGAAATTAATGTAAATTATCTACCTCCAGAACCTGAATAAAACTATTAATAACCGACAACTAGCAAAATACCGTCTGAATAATGGGAATTATCCTAAGTATTTAGTAAGAAATTAGCTTAAGAACTGTCAGAGTACAGAAAATACGATTGACCAATAAATTTAGAATCAGGATCTATCTCCTCTTGAGTCCCAATATATTCCTTATCTGAAACTGAGCTGAAGACCCTAAAGAACTATATATGTGAAAATCTAAAAAATGATTTTATACAGCAATCAAAGTCACCCTAATGAGCACCTGTAATGTTTACCAAAAAAAAAGACGGAGATCTCAAACTTTGTGTTGACTACAGAAAGCTGAATGATCAAACCATTAAGAATCTACACTCGCTACCAAATATAGACAAATATTTCAACCGTCTTCAATTAGAAAAATATTTCATTTCGCTGGAATTCCATGGAGACTATAACTTGATCAGAATATGCGGAGGAGACATGTGGAAAACTGCTTTCCGCTGTCTATATAGTCATTTCGAATAAAATATCATTTCTCTTGGGCTGAAAAATGCATCAGCTACATCAAAACACGTTATAAAGATTTACTTAGAGACATAATGGAAAGTTATGCCATTGTATAATTGTATGACATACTAATATAATTCTAACTCATTCTCTGAACTCATAAAACATGTTCGATATTTCTTCAAAAAGCTACTGAAAACAAAATGTAATCTATACTCTCGAAATCAGTATTTCACAAGATGGAGGTTGACTTCTTAGGATACATAATATCAGTGGAATATATAAGTTCAGAACCTGAAAAAACATCTAACCTTACTAACTTGTCCACAACTATAAACTTCAGAGTTATTAAAGTATTCTTAGGATTCGTTAATTATTACAGAAAATTTATCTCAGATTTGACAAAAATACACTACCCGCTCCAAGTATGCTTAAAAAGGATACCAAATTTACCTGGTCTGCTGAATCGGAAAATCATTTAGGGAAATTATAAATTTATTGGTTTCCTCCCCTGTCCTCAGTTAACCAAACCCTAAAAAAGAATAATATGTAGAAACTGACGCCTCCAATTATGCTATGCAAGCAATTTTATGTCAAAATAAAAAAACTATAAACTCCACCCTGTATCATACTTCTCGAGGAAATTCTCCATCGCAAAAATTAATTACAATATTTATGATAAGTAAATGCTAGCAATAATATCTGCATTCAAGAAATAGAGGAAATATTTAGAGATACTACTGAAATCATTCAAGCGTATACTGATCATAAGAATTAGAAACATTTCAAGACTGCAAAGTTTTTAAACCGGAGACATGGTCGTTGGTCCCTCTTCTTTTCACGTTTCATTTTTATAACTACTTATCGACCGGGAATTTTATCTGGAAAACCTGACGCCCTGTCTGTAAGATCAGAATACTTGGGAAAAAAAGTTGATTCCAAACAGTATACTTCCTAGTTCACGATTCATCACTTCATATCTAGGGTAAAATCAAAATTAAGGAAAGTTATCATCAAAGCTCTAGCCACAGATAAGTACGCAAAAAAAAAAATTCCCTAATATGAGCGCTAATTCATCATCCAATTTGAATAGCTATTTGAAAATAATAAATGAAGTATTATACCACGAAGACAAGATTTATATTCCCCGAATACTTAGGATAAAATTAATTCACGATCATCACGGATCTACACCCGCAGGACACTTAGACACCAAATAAACTTTCGACCTCATCAAAAGAAAATACTGGTTACCTAAAATGAAAAAAATAGTAAAACACTTTTTACAAACGTTTAAAAATTGTAACTAAGTCAAAAATAAGCTCCAATAAAAACAGGTACTGTTGCTTCCATTCCATCCTCTAGAAAATACATGTAAATATGTTACAATGAACTTCATAGTTGAATTACAAAAATCAAATGGATTTGACACTATAATGTTCGTTGTTGACAGATTTACCAAAATGGTCTACTTCATCCCTCTCCGAAAGCTTCCCATATCCACAGAAACTGTCCAGACATTTATAAGGAACATTTTAAAACTATGTGAAATGCCAGAATAATTAATCTCTGACAGTATAGCTCAGTTTATTTCACTATTCTGAAGACGCCTTTTTCAATTATTCAGAGTTAAAATTAATATTTCCTCTTCTTTCCATCCAGAAACCGACGGAAAACGGACCGGATTAACCAAAATCTTGAAATATATCTTCAATCTTATATTAATTATTAACGATCAAACTGGGTGAAAATACTTGCTATGGCAGAGTTTTCATACAGAAGTTTGGTTCATACTTCAACTAACCATTCAAATTTCTTTGCTCTCGTTGGATATATCTCAAAATTATATATGGAAAAAATTGGGGCCCCAAAAGTACCTGCAACTGAAGATCGTTTAATCTTATTCGAAAATACCCACAATAAACTTTGCCAAGCCCTTAAAAAATCCATCAAAAAATCCAAAAAAATTTGCAGATAGAAAGAGAATACCAGTAAAAGGGTTTGGAGTTGACGATTTAGTTTGGTTATATGCAAAGAAAATCTCCACCTCTCGCCTTTCTGAGAAATTGGACTACAGATTTCTTGGACCTTACAAAATTTTGCATAAAATTAACCCATTATCATATAAACTCAAACTTTACGAGGAATTGAAAATTAACCCCAGTTTTCATAATATTCTCATGGAGCCATATGTAAAAAACATTATCTCTCAAAGAATAATTTATCCATTACCCAAA
Organism: Smittium mucronatum; assembly: GCA_001953115.1. Taxonomy (NCBI): domain Eukaryota; kingdom Fungi; phylum Kickxellomycota; class Harpellomycetes; order Harpellales; family Legeriomycetaceae; genus Smittium; species Smittium mucronatum. The sequence goes on from LSSL01002564.1 coordinate 3,320, forward strand.
ATAATTTTCAATTTAGAAAAAGAGTTTTTGGTATCAAAAATACTTGATTATTAACTCTACTATGGAAAAATTCACTTTCTCAATGACTTGAAAGGATACACTCCTGCTGGTAGATTTTGGGAACCTGCTGAAAACCTTGACTGCTATAAATTAATGAATAAATTTCGTGAAATTTTTTTATAATAAACCTCGAAAAATCCTCAGAATATGTTAGAATACTACAACTGCAAAAAAAAAACCAAAACCAAAGCCAAAACCAAAATATAATTTATATATTCTATCTTAAAACCTTTTTTCTCAACAGCGGATATTATTTTTAAGGCTTGGGATTCGGCAGCTGACCATAAGATAGAGGAAGTAATCGATGCACCCGTCCTGTTAGAGGGAAAAGTACATCTAGCGAACTCTCTTGCTGGATTTTAACAGAGCCTGATACTGCGCTGACTAATTAACCGTAATAACACGTACCGAAAAACTCAGATTTTCCTGCGAGTATTGAAACAGATTATATGGTCATTTACACCACTCAAAACCACGAGCTATATTTATACAGAGCACCGAAACTAACCGCTGGCAATATAATTCAAGCCCAGGATTACCAACAGCGATTAGTGAAACAAAATCTATTAGGCTAACATTGAAGTGATTTCTGCTGGAATTACCAAACTATTTATCAATAACTAACGTTTATGTGCTCTCTATGAAGTGGGTAGTGTAATGGTCCAATTAACTTTGGATTCAATTAACCCTAAGTTCCATGTATGAAAAATAGACTAGATTTCGTAGAGATATAAATAGAAAGCCAAATTTCCACTATTGGGAAGTTAAGATTTTCAAATGTAATTTTTTTTATTCCTTCCTTTAAAATTATTCCATCTTTTTCTTTTATAAAACCTTATTCTACATTAGCCTTCAGTTTTTTCAGAATATGGAAAAATTCAGTTTTCTGGATAGAGCCTTATCTACCAGCTATATCGGAAGTTTGGGAGGAATATATTAACGCAGACGGTCATATTCCTACTGTGAAAGTCGGTAATTTGGTTCCCAGACTTGAAGTAACTTTCAGTGAGACAGACATTGTTATTACAGACAACTACAGTTTTCCATCCCTAAAATGGAAAATAGCCATTTAAAGAGATCAAGGGTTGGATTATATTAGCATGAAGTATCAGCAGAATGTCCCCTAAGAGCGAAGTCTCCTAGATCTTACAAATAACACTTCCGTTTCAAACGAAAAGTGTAGCAAGTGTTGATCCAGTTACTTACATACATGACAGCTATATTCAGACAGGAGAACTTAGAAAATAAAAAATAAGCCATATCGTCATCTCAGATAATAAACTATCTCGCAGAATGGTAAAAATATGAAAAACTCAAGGTAGGTAAAGTTCGGGTATACAAGTAAGCAATATTGATCCTAGTGGACAATACAGAAGAATTAGAAACCGTGAGAATATTTAAGGGGTTCTTTAGCGCTCTAAAAAAAGCCTCATTAACATCATTAATTAATAATTCAGTATACATCACTCCAGTAATATCCCAAATTAGAGCCCCGAGTCAAACCGAAAAAGTTGAATAGAACAGACCTCATATTATTCCTTTATTTATTAGCTGCGACCTTATTTCTTTACGCAACCAAAATTCACCGTGTCCAATATTTGAGGTCCAATATCAATTTTATAACACAATTTATTGATAATTTCCCCCAATGAAAAGCGCAAAAGACGCACAATAACACTCCCATGTTAGATATCTAGACACTTTAATCTGATTATGTGCTCATTTACACATATGAGGTTTAAAACCCGGAATTTCTCAAAAATTTTACCCATACCCTAACACAACATCTTTCTTACAGTCAACCAGTTGCTGAATCACATAAATTGTCATTCTATAACATTAAATGTGAATATTGTTTCACGATAAATAAATTTATTATCAGGTCTTATATTTCGCCACCCAAAAATTAAAATACTGAAGGCACACGCAATTGATGCATCGTTTGCTTCCAATGCTGGATTCTTGGCTGAGTACATAGAAAAAAATGCCTTTTGTTAAACCAGTTTATATTTGACTCGTATTATAGGCTATCAAGCTCCTCAGAGAAGTTGGCACAGTCTATTTTACCTTTTGAGTAACTTTATATTTCTTCTCTCCAAAATTTAATGTTATAATTTATTGAGCTCGAAGAGCGGAGAGTAATTCATAATATATGAGGATAGGAGAAATATTAACTCTCAACCACTTATTACCACTTACTTTTACTAAAAGATGATAAGAATATCACACGTAAACACTTTAAATTATATCAATTATTTTTTTTTGTTTCATTTAAATTGTTTTGGTAGCATAATTATGTCACTAAAAAATAAGTCCTACCAATTTAATATTGGTTCGAATCGCTGATATTATATATGAATGTCTAAAATTAAAAATCCGATGTGTTTTATATCTAAAATTGCACCATTTATTACTAGAATTCTTATTTTATTTTTTATTGGCTACTTTTGTAAATAAAAATGCTAAATTAGATCTAGAGAGTATTGTAAATATGCAATCTAATACACTAGATTTTATTATATAATTTGAGACTAAAAAATAAGTTTAAATATTGTCACCAAAATCTTGAAATAATTTTATTTAAGAAAAAGAAAAAGTATGTTTTTTAAGGTAAATAATTTCTAAACCATTAAACTATTATAAAGCTAAAATGTTTTATAAATATATTTTTAATATTTATTCTTACTTTTTTTTAATTTTGATACGCTATTCCAAAACTTATTATAAGTGTAAGTACATTTTTTTTCTTTCATATAATTAATAAACATCCAGATTACGAAAAACTTTACTCTATCCTAAAGAAAAAATTGACTGAAAAAACCAGATATCGAGTGTTTCTCAAAAATTCCAATTTTTCTCTCTTATCCAGAAACCTTTGCAAATGATACGAAATTGTTTGATGGATTTATACTATGCATTAGTTTTCTGAAATTTAATGCTTAGACATCAAGGATAAGAAAAAAATACTCAAATTTCATCATGTTAATTCTGTTATTCAATACCTATCCTTGATTTAAATAATATATCAAATAATTAGATAATGATCTTTATCTAATATTTTCTTAATAAATTCCATAAATCCGCGCCTTATCTTAGTATAAATATACCTCCCTAGATATTACTCTCGGTTAAAATTCCCCTCATCAATCCAAATATGTCCTAAAAAGAGAATATTTTTCAATCAGAAATTCTTTGAAGATTCTGAAACTTATAAAAGTGTGGAATGATTTAATTTATTTCATAATTATATAATGAGGCTGATAAAATCAACTAAATTACCTGAAACTGGGTGAGATATTAATGCATCTATTAATGAATATTGTTTATATTGCTAAAAATCTCTAAATAAGTTTTAATCTTTGATGATAAATCTATTCGTGAATTAATTTTACGTTATTTTTAGTCTTAAGTCAATTAAGATTAAAAAATTTCCAATAATAATAATAATAATAATAATAACTATAACTATAACTATAAAAGGCAACAAAATTTATCTATATTTAAATTTATCTTGTGAACAATAATTAATAGAATGATATGTATATTAATTCTGAAGCCATATTTCAAATTTTAAAACATGAGACTCAAGAATTTTTCCTATTTTTTTCGTTCCTCCTCTTTTTTTTTGGCATTATGAATGTATCTACTAAATTTATGTTTTAAATTTTTTATTAAAGCTCCAGCAAAAAAATTCAAGCTCTTTATAGCTTGAAATAATTATTTTTCTTCTTATTGTTAATTTATTGGTCATTATAAATCTCATCTGATCGTAATTCTCAAACTTCTTACTTTTAAATTTGATAAATATGAACCAGTGATCCCGAATCTACTTAATAATATTGCATATTACTTATATCCCTGATATTCAAAAATTAGTATGATGCCAAAAAAATTATTTATAAGGAAAAATTTATCCTTACATACTGGTATTTTTTCGTTTGTCAATTTTGATTTTCCAATATCATTCATCATTTCCAGGACAATTTTGGTGAGCTCAACTACATTTTTTTTCATCCATAATGCGTACCTGGTTTTAATCTTTATATTAATACTTTCAAGTTCATTATTAGTGCTGGGTGAAAAAGATTCTAATCTTCATACCAGATTCTGTTTTTTATAAAATTATTTTTATTCATTTTGTTCAATATAAGACTCAACTCGGAAAAAACTCCCCATTTTTTTAAAAAAGAATCGAAGATATATCAAATATCTCATCAGAAAAATAATTTTAATAAAAATTATATCTGATTTCAGCTTTCCTCAGAAGATTTTTTCTATAATTTTAGAAATATAATCTTTGATTTTTTATTTATGCCCCCAGTAATTCGCTCTTTTAACGGCCGTATTGAATTCCCTGATTGAAGATGATATTTGTGGTGCTGAGTCAGCAATTAGTGTTTTAAAATTCGAATTAGTGCCTTGAGATTCTAGTAATCTTTATATCTCGTTAAAACCCCATATTATTGTTTCCTTCTTTCATCTTAGTCAATTTAAACTACAGCAGGAAAAAAAAATCTAGAGGAATCGCTAAATCCAACTACAACATTGGGTATCGAACATCTATAAGTTTGTATTTCATAGCTATGTGAATGATCCCATTATTGGATAGGTACCTTATAAGGATTTTTGATGTGATAAGTAATTTGAAATCGCCGTTTTTAACAACACGTTTGAACACATACCGGAGTATTCGTAGTCACAATTTGAATTAAATTCTCAGTGATCTTTAATTTCACTGAAAGTTATTCTTTTTTTTTTTTCCTTTTATTTTTTTTATATCACTTATGACAGAATATAATTGAATATTACTGGGGTAAATAATGATTTCATTTAATGCAAACTTTATTTCAAATTTTTTCTTGGTTTTGTTTTTGTGCATTTTTTTAACTTCATTAACGAAGGGATCAATTTTAGTCACATTTCAGCAAACGCTCCCGTTTAAACATGAGTATTCCATTTTAAATGTTCCTGGATCCCTTTAATCTTTTATTTTCTCTAAAGGCTTGCAACCATTATGCGACTTATTTGAGCAGTAATAATATGTTAAGATATAACGAAATAGCTTATTAGTCCTAGAAATATTTCAATAATATAGAAACTATAGATTTTTTTTTTGCAATGAATGGTTAATGACTACTTTCGAATGGTAGATAATATGATATCATTTAAACTTCAAATTAAACTATAAAAAAATAAGAAGATTGGATGCTATTGAATGATATTTTTTGTTGTTTTTGTTGTTTTTATTTTTAGTTAAAAATAAAAACAAAAGCGTTTGATAAAAAAAACTGAAATTTCAGAGACAGATGATGCAATTTTAATGGTTCTTCTATAATTTCATAGATCTGTGCCATTACTTGGTAGAAAATTGTGAATTTTAGTTTTTATACATTTTTTCCCTACTATATTTATTGACTTGTAATTTTAGTTTATTATTATCCAATGAGATGTTAAAGCTTAATATTTCTTCTTTCCTAATATAATATGAATTAATCTTAGCTCTTAGAGCGAGATCAGCTTAAAAAAAAATCAAAAATCATTTACTTGCACCTATGAAGTATTTAATTAACTATTATCCATCACTAAATCAAGCTATACTTCAACAGAAGCTAGCAATTTAGACTCCAAAATTATTGTAATTCTAACATTGAAAGCTCGAATAACGTGTTAATTATCTTTTACTGTATTTTTTCTTATCAGTAAATCCCGTAATTAACTTAGGATGAAGCAAATATCCTTTTTTTGACTTAAATGAGAGAATTTTTCGAAATTGCTGCAAAGACACTAGAGATCAACTGGATACACTATATAACTGTATTTGTTTCCCTGGAAACTTGAACCGAATGTCCAAGGCAAAATACAACTCTCTGATATATTAGGAAAACTTGTCATCCTGATCAATAAAATGAAGCCTAAAAAGATATCCACAAAAATTTAATTCTTTTTCAGGCATCCACAGCTTTGTGCGCAGAATTTTAAAAAGAAAAAATTTGTGATATTGTGTTAAAAATGTAAACAGTATGACAAGTGGAGGATTTATGAGTTTTATTTAGGATTAAAGTACATAAATGGAAAGAGGGAAAGAGGGAAAGGCTAAAGCAATACTAGACGGGAGATCTATCTAATGGGATCATGTAAGAAAGAAATTAAACGGATTAGCCTCCCATCTAAGGGTAAATATCCTTTTAATAGTAAAATTCTTATTTCATAATTTTATTTAATGAGGACTTCTATATCTTAAGCGCTACATTATATAAATTATAATATCTAAGCATAATCTGGTTGTGTTTGTGATTGTGTATATGATTTCATTTTGATGCTATATTTTTCCGAGTTAACAAGATGTAGGTAGTATGTAAATCTTACACAAAACATATCAGCGAAACTATAATTTAACACATCACTTTTAATAGCCAACCTCAAAACCACAAAAATTTCTGAAGAGGATACTTCTGTGGGAAAGAGCTCCTGAAATTTTAGAGAACAGCTCACAGTAGAATAAAGAATCGCGTTTTTAAGATGAAGATAGGAAAAACTGCATTATATGGACAAAATTTATTTTTAAAAAAGGCCTCCAAATATTATCAATCCATTCTGATCTCAAAATTTATTTTCATAATTCAGAATCATTTGAGAAAATAAAAGTTAAAAAAATACAATCTGTGGATACAAAACTGTTTGAAAGAATAGGATAAAATTCATGAAGGAAATTGAATTTGGACGATTTTTCAAATCTAAAACTACAACAATGGGCACCAAAATAGAACTTTCAAAATAAAACCTCAAGTTTATTATATAGGAATTTTAAGTGTTAATAGAGAAAAGTTCCTTCAAAAATCATAATAATTTTTTTAAAATATTTCAAAGAAAAATAATTTTATAAGAGAACATATGAGCTCAATACTACTTTCAGCTTAAATATACCAAAAATCCGCTTCTAATAAATATAAATACGATAAGGTTTTGTCCAATTTAATATCCATAAGTATACAGAGTAAGGATTTTGCGGTATCTTTGTTCCTAGTAGATTAATATATGCATATACTATACAAGGGTTTCTGAAAATAGTGCCATTGATTCCCTAGAAACAAAATAATCAAAATTAATATTATTTCAATTAGAACTATACCAATACCAATAAAATTTATCATAGATCTCATAAGAATTACTAGTGGTAAAAATAAACAGATTTTATATTCAGTCTTCTCTGTTTTATATCTTGATAATTCGTTTTATTAAGGTTATATTCCCAAATAACACCTATTTAGTTTTAATCGAGCTAAAAGAATCGGGGTAAAATATTTTTGTTGATTCATTTGTTTCACAGAGTCATAAACTAAAAAAGAGTATTTTATATAAGAAAAAAATAATAAATAAAAATAATGAAAATAAGAAAAATAAAAAATGTCTATAGATTGGAAAAAAATCAAATGGAAAAAGTAGTTTTGGCACAATATAATTTTTTTCATTATTTTTTCTTAAAAAAAGTAATAACAGTTTATGCTTTCTATTTAAAAATAAGATTTATTTAAATCTAATGAGTAAAATTCATAATCCGACTTGTTTTATAAATGAAAAGTATGAATAGAAAAGAATATTCTTGGGGGTTACACTGGGAATTCGAAAATATTAAGTCAGATAATTATGTAACAGTAAGATCACATTGGATAACATATTTTGGTATTTTTTCAGCCACATAAACTTTAGACTTAAGGCATTTCAATAATATTTGGAACTTCAAGCAGAAATAAACAACAGATTTAAAAAAGAAAAACAAATTTGAAATTATTGAAATACTTCATTGTGAAATAAAATTCTAAAACGATCACTTTGATATTTTACCATCTAATGATGACGAGTCTCCTATAACTAAAGAGAACTCCACTCAAGATGATCAAGAAAATGTCATTGACGGCAACACCACAGAAATTAACAGGTAAAAGTATGAATTTTTAGAAGTAATAATTAGAAAATGTGGAATGTGGAATCGTTGATCATTTAAATTCCAGAGCTAGTTATTTTTTTAGATTAGAGAGGCAAAATTTGGAAGATTTTTTTGGGATCCCAACTTCACCCTAGATTATTCTATAATTAAGTGACGGTGATTTACATCAAATACAAAGAATTAATTAAAATAAACATGCTAAATTATAATCTAGATTTTTTTTGATGACTCTTTATAATCGATTAAATTTCACTAGAGTACATAAAGGGGTTGAAGAAACATAATATGCAAAATCAAAGTGAATATTAGAGAAAAGGTGTGAAAATCGCTTCAATATGAATACTAAATATCATGATACATAATTCAAACAGTATTTAACCCTGTGTAAGCCCAATTCATGTTAATAACACAGGGTTAATTTTCTATATTAAAGATTTTTTAGTCTTAACAGAACTGTGCGAAGCACACGGTTTAAACTGTTTGCATTGAATGCTAAAAAACCATAAATTACTAAATCAAGTTCAATAACAATATTTGGAGGGGGGGGAGGGGATCCTATTTTTTTTGATCTTTTGAACTGAATCAAAGCCTAATATTTCCCACCATACAATTCATATCCCAGGTTATTATTTTAGTTCCCAGAGTGTGCATAAAGTTATCCCCAATTACCATTCTTTTGATCCAGAAAGATTTGATATGGGTCTTCTGGAAATTTCAGTTGCATAACCACAACTTCTACCAGGTATAACAGTTATTCTGATTTAAAAAAAATATAAACCTGGCTATTAAAGAAACACTAATCTTCGATGAAGTTTAGAATAATAAGCCCTTCATCCAATTGAAAGCCCTATATAATAATACCATTGAAAAATGCTTTTTAAGAAAGCTGATATTCTATTATAGACCCTAAAACTATTCTGCTAAATATCACTTATCAGAATAACACCCGATAAAATCGTTTCGATAAAAATTATTCTAGCCATTTTATGAATTGACAGGTAATATTTTTTTTCTATTAATAAACTGTACTTGGATATTTAAACAATGAAAATTGAACATAATTACCTTTTTAAGTACTCTAACACATTTTAAACTTATATTTATGTAATTGAGCTTCTTTTTGAAATATATAAAACAAATAATTTAAAATCCTCATCCCTGAATTTGGATATCTACATCTTTTTTGGAATTAAAATAATTGGGAAAAATCAGCAATCTGGAAAAAAAAAATAAAAAATAAAAAATAAAAAATAAAAAATAATGCATTATACTGCTCTGATGCGATTTTGAATCATTCTGGGATTTATAAAAAATTTATCGTTCAAAGAAACCATATTAAGTGGTTTACATAACTTGGTGATTAACTCCATTATGAAATGTGGAAATTTTCTTCAATTGAGATTATTTTACAAAAATAAGATTTAAAAGCTTCATATTACTCCCAATAATTTTTAAAATGGTTAGAAAATAAAAATCTGAAGAATAATTTGAAAACCTGAAAATTTCTATGTAATTCTGAAATTATATTTTATAAGCTGAATCTTTTTCACGAAATCTGCTGAATTAAAATTTTTGGCAGATAAAAACTGAAAAATAATTACGCGAAAATCTGAATGTCTTTTTTTTCGAATTCGGTTTAAATATCCCAATTTTTTTATATTTAATTATTTGGTTGGATCACAATTAATAAAAAATTATAACCGCAATCAACGATGGCTAATGATATAGAATTTAAAGTAATAATACTTTTTACACTCAAATAAAAATCTCGAGGTGTAATCACGCTTTTTAAACTTTTGATGGTTATAAATAATACTCTTTGGTCAAATTGAAAAAGTTTTGGTTTACATTAAAATATTACGCTATTTATTTTCGTTATTCTTTACAACAATGCCAAAAAACCGAAAAGAATGGATCGAAATAAATGAAACTGACTTCTAAAGCAGGTTTCAGAACGTGAGAGATAATTTCTCAAAAACGTTAAAAATGTACAAAACTACTGAGTATTACTATTTAAATAAAACATAAATACGTGAGATGGAGACTTAAAAATAGACGATTATTATGAATCTGAAAATAGATATTACTACTCGAAACCACACTCTTACCTGCGTGAATTATCCAATCAAAGAATAATTAATAAAAGAATTTTGGAATACTCCCAGGATGGGTTACTCTCATTTAAAATTTTGAAAAAGCTTAAATCATAAAACATCGATATTGAAATTAAAACAATATACTCTGCAAGAAATAATAATAATAAAAAGATTAAAAATTGGAAAATTATAACCACCCAGATGCTAGAAAGCAAATTTTTGCAGTTTTCTAATCCTATAAATGGTGCTTATGTTGCAGTATATTCTTCGGTTCCTGGAGATATTAAATTTTTAGTTAAACCCAAAAAATTGATCGAAAGAATGTCATATGTATTAAATTTCCATGTCAAATCTACATTGAAACTTGTTAAAGTGGGTTATCCTGAAATAATAGAGGAGGTAACAGACATCAACCAGAAATTCTGTCTAATTTCAATATGTCTAGTAAGCGGTGATGATAGCGAGAACTACAGATGGGTTTTATGAACATTATTAAAAGAAGCAAATAACTTTGGGTATACCCTTAATTTAGACAATCTTGTTGCTGATTCAGCACCTCAAATGAAAAATGCATTAAAAAAATTTTTTTTATTGATCGCATAAGGACTAACTGCTGTTTCCATGTTTCGAAAAATATAAAGGATATATTAGGAAGAAAGAAAGATAGCTTAAGAAATTATTTATTCAAAGATATTTGCAAGATGCAATTAATTTCCAACAGAAATATTTTTGAGATTTTAAAAAAATTGATCATGTCAAAATGAAGCAAATTCGGATTTATGTCTGATATTTTTGATAAAATAAATAAAATCAATTTTGGAAAAAATCAAAATTGGTTTGATTGAACTTATATATTTGTTCCATCTACCAAAAATTCCTTGGAAAGACTTAACAGAACTGTCAAGGAAAAATTCGAGGGATATAATTGTTCAAATGGCATCGATTTTCTCAATATTTCTAAGTTAATAATCGAATATTACGATATCCTTAATACTTGAGAGTTTGACAGAGTAGAATATAATGAAATTTCAAGCCTTGAGTCAATTTATTTTTATTTTTATTTTTATCTAATCTACGAAGAAGAAGAAAGATATACCTTAAAATTTTCAGATAAAGAATTGCCAGAACATTAAATAAAAGAAATTTTAAGAATTTTAAATTCTCTTGACTTCGAAATTTTCGATTCACGTATATGATTCATTCATGATAACATATTTTTACATGCTAAGAGAATTAATTCAACGTGAAAAGATATATATTTCACATGCGAAAAAATTTTTAAGATGAAAAAATACATCCATGTTTATGAATTCTTGATCAAAATTAAAAGAACTGATGTAATTAGTATAAAATTTTTATTTCAAAGAAGGTCGATTGGGGGACCGAGAAAAATAAGAATAAATTCGATTTTGGCCAAAAATTCGTTTTAAATTAATATATTACTAATTTTTTTCAATTTAAATATCAATATTAAATTATATAAAAAAAGTAATGTAAATTTTTATTAATAAAATAGTGAAAACTATTTTTCGATAAATAAAACAAGTAAAAAAGATATTTTTTATTTAAAATTTATTCAAAATACATGCTAAAATATTTGATATGATTATTGTGCTAAGGAATTTTAAAAATGGTTAGCTAAAAAGAAAAATAAGGAGAAAAATGTATTAAATGTTTTTTTTATTATAAAAAAACAAATTTCTTAGATAGATATTAAATTTAAAAAATATGAATTATTTATGCTAGTGAAAAATTGCAGTCATTACAATTCTTGGTGTGTTTAAAATTGCAATTAAAGTATTTGTAGTTGTAATTTAGTTGTAGTTGTATTTTCGGTCAAAGTATTAGTAGTATTATTTGCAGTCGAAGCATTTGCAGTATTAGTTGCATTCAAACTAGGTGTAGTATTAGTTTCAGTTTAAGTAGTTTTCCCTGGTTTTAGTTGAATTCAAATCAGTTATAATTGCAGTTGAAGTAATTTTAATTGCAGTCGATGTAGCTTTAGTTGTAGTCAAAATATTTTTAGTAGCAGTAGAATTAGTTGCAGTCAAGGTAGTTGTAGTCTTACTTTTTGTAGTTTTAGCTTTAGTTGTAGTTTTAGTTTTAGTTGTTTTAGTTAAAGCTTAGTTTTTATAATATGCTGCTTAACTATATTATCGATTATTTTTATTTAAATATTCATGATAAACATTATCTTGGAACCTTTTTCAATTTATTCATCAATTATAAACTCTAAATCTTATCTAAATTATAAGCTATATGCTCATACCAAAATTAAATAATCCAATTTAATTATATTTTTAATTATAATATGATCCAGAATATCATTTACATTTTACAGCTCCACTAAATTCCGATATCTAGTATATTATAAAAAATAATATATATATATAATGTGTTCTCTGATGTAACTGTTCATGGTATTTGTTCATTATTCAATTAATGGATATTTTCCTGTAAATCACCACCTTTTTTATAGATTTTTCACTTTAATTGAATTGAAAGATTTTTTTAATTATACTTTGAATCTACTATGTTAAAATAGAAATCCCAAGATGTTATTTATTTACCCCATTTTTTTTTCGAATTTTTATCTATTAATTTTCAGAATTAATTGATTATATTGTTAATATTTGCATCAGTGTGGTATTTTTTTCAGCTTTTAAAAAACTTTTCAGATTTGTGCCTAATTTTCATTTTTTAAAAAAAAAATTAAGATTTTTAAAATTTAACCTTTTAAAATTACATTTTAGCGTTATAAATGGACTAGTTATACTAAAATAATTTTTCCCACTTGTTTTTACAATTGTTCGCGGAGGTTCTTTTATTTTATTATATGGCAAATTTTTAGTTAATTATACATTTTATTTAGTCAAAATATTGTTAATCATAATTGTTTTCATAAATAAAACTACCCGTTAAATGTGGAAAACTGATACTAAATCCTAGTGGATCTTTGATGTAATTGATAATACAAATAAATATATGAGAACATTTACAGTAAAAAAACAATTTAATTGAGACCCATTGGAAGGTAAAGTTCATTGGTAAATAGGAATATATAAAAAATGGGAAAAAGATAACCTTATATAGTGGTAGGACGCTCATTTTCGTCCTAGTTGAAGCTACGCCTCCTTTATATTCTTAAATTCTTAGCTCGCTTGAGTATTTTTTAGTCACTTTATTGTTTAGTATTATATTATAGTATAGTCTAGTTGGTTAGTTTTATTTTGTTTTTTTTTGGAATACAAATATTTTTATAATTTTCTTTTTGGTTTTACTATTATTCAGTTGAGTTACTTAGTTATTATTTTATTATTTTCGTGGACTGGAATCATTACCCGTTAGTCCGGTTTTATAGTTTAGTTATTTTTATATTTTCGCATAGTGAAATTATTAGCTTATATAGTGCTATGGACATGGTTATGCACAACCATGAGTTGGTTGATTCCGGTGCTTATCTTAACGGATTTTCCCCGGAGGTCTATGCTTGGCTAGAGGTGAAGGATTAAAGAGATATCGATACTTCGGTATCCATTTCTACTGAATTCCCTTGGTGAGACAATGACTTAGACTTATCGGTAAACTTGGCGGGGAAGGGGGGGGGGGGCAGTTATAGAGGACTTTTTATCTTATTTATTATGAATTTCGATAATTTCCGGCCCCAACCCCCCAGTAAGGCTCTCAAATATTATTCTTACCGTGGGAGCTGTAAAAAAACTTAGTGTTGTTAGTACAAGAAGCAACGGTAGAAGTAAGGATATGCAGAGTAAGGGAGTAATACCTGCCCTAAGGTTTTTGCTGGGTAAAGGCAATAAGCTTGCTAGTAGTAGTGTACTTAGCGGTGTCTTATCTTTGGTTACAAAACAAAAAATTCGAAGCGAGGATTTGTACCAGTCTAACTGGTATAGAATATCGTCTTCCAACACTTCAGACTTAGGGAAATTAATATGATCAGTCTTAAAAAGAAATGGGTACATTAAAAACAGTATAAAACGAGATAAAAAACAGTAAAAGAGAAGGATTCGAGTTTTGGAAGATATATTCCTCCCTTCTTTTCATTCTAAATAAAAAAATTTAAAAATTTAGGTTTAATACTAATAAATGGTTTACCAATTTTAATACACAGCAATATAAAGATCGAAAATTGATCCCTAAAATTTTCAATTCCACATTTCAACAAAAAACCAATATCGGTAAACTTTGTATTTAGAAATATATGAGATATTATATATCACCATCCGTAGATATCATAAAATATCATTTTAGCGATATATCTTGATTTATGAAAAGTTCACAGAATTTTCAACATAAAAATATAAAGAAATAGATCCGACCTTAACAGTAAATTCTGGAGAAAAAAATAGTTTTAAATGCGAAATTGCAAATCAAAACATTTTTTATACCTAGAATAGACAATAAAAAAAAAGCTCAGAGTATTATTAAATACAAAATTAAAAATACTAACTAACTTAATATCAACACAATTTGTATTATAATGTAGACTAATTTAATATTTAGACATCATATTGATCAAAATTGCATGTATTATTTTTTAATATTAACTTTTACATTTATTTTTTCATTTACCAATATTCATATGAAAAAATAATTTAAAATCACTTTTTTAGGCTATTAGATATATATTTTTTAGCTCATCAATTAATTTTAATAATAAAATTAGATTATTTTTTAGAATGTGGAATTTATTATCAAATGAAATATTTTAATACTTTATTTCTACCATTTCCATATAAATTGTTCAAAAATATAACTAAATTTCTCGATAAAGTATAATTTGAAACTCATATTTCACAATTACTTCTATGCACACACTAAAAGCAAACTAAAAAATAATATCTTGATTTAATCAAATGGTTATATATTATTAATTAATATATTTATTTGATACATTTTTTAAAAAATCGCATCAAATATGATACACAAAATTAATTAAACCGTTTAATTTATAGAATTTTCTGGTGGATTTGGACCTTATTCAAGTTCAATTGGGCCTTTTTTACCACAAATTGGACTCTTTACAAACTTTATGCCTTTTAAAAAATATATTGAAACATTTAAATTTTTAACTTGAACCTTTTACAAATTACATTGAGTCTTTTAAATTTACAAATTGAAGCTTTTACAAATCTTTTTTGAGTTTTTTACAAAAAAAAATATAAATTTTTAAAAATTCGATTTGAGATTTTTATAAAAAATAAATGCCATTCCCGTTTTTGAAATTAACCGATATAAATCCAAAAAAAAATAATACATTTACAAATAGCGTCGAAACATTTGAAAAATAAAATGGGCCATTCTTTCAAATTTAAAAACTTGGAAAAATGTTAATTGAACATTCAAAATGAATTGAATTGTATTGAGGTATGTAAATTTAGTTCCTATCGAATGAAAAAAGACCATTATTTATGACTTTAGAGCTATAAATTGCGAGTTTAATCACAAAACAATAATACTTTATTTTTCTTTAAATTTAAAATCGCGTATTCAGAAAATTAATGATACTATTAATATTCAAACCAAATCTGGAGATAATAAAAATTATTTTAAGATAACAAAACAACTAATTTTTTTTATTTTAAGTGGTTTTTGACAATGAATTTTTTATAAAAAAAGCTTCATAAATTCCAGGAATTATTTACTATTCTGCTAAAAAAATACTGGCGGATTGTGAGAATATTTACAAGATAAAAATTATAAAAATAAATTGATGTTGAATTAATATAAATAAATTCGAGAACAAATAGAAGGCATTCAAAGATAAACTGTGATATTGTTTTAGCCATAGAAAAAAATTTTGAATATAAAAAATAAGTCAAGCAAGAAAAACTAAACAGCAGATTTTTATAGATATGGTAGTAATAATATCCTTTTCATCAATTTCAAATTATTTGAAAAAGCTATAAATAAACATCAAAAAAACTTCAAAAATAATTTATAGAGAAAATTCGAAATCATCTTTAAAATTGAGATCCGATTTGGCAAGGTTTTTTAACTCATTGTTTTCGAAAGATATGAGTGATTACGTATTCATAGATGAGCCTGGTTTTAACTTGAATCTCAGAAGAAGCATGGCGCATTTTCAATCTGGATCCAGAGCTTCAGTAACAATTTATACTAATCGTGGAAGGAATGTAACATTATTATTGGATATTAACAATAGAAAAATAGTAAATAATAAAATAGTTACAGAAGAACTATCAATTAAGCACTATTTAAAACTTTTTTTTAAGAGCTTATCAAAAAGGTTAAATCCGACTCTTCTTAATAATAACTTTAAATAATGAAAAATATCTGAATAAATAATATCCAGGGAACAAGAGATTTGATTTTAAAATATGGGTACAGTTTAAAAATATTATCACCGTATATCTACATGTTATTACCTGCTGAAATTTTTTTAGTGATATAAAAATACATGTATTCATGAAATTTAGTTAACTGACTACACGGGAGGTAAATCTTTTAAATTTTATCAAGGGTGATGTTGAAAATGTAGGTGAGAAGGATTACGTGGATATTTTTCACATATGAACAAAAACGTAACTATAGCCTTTTATAAGCGCAATATTATTTTAAAAAAGCTTTTTATTCTTCTGTTATTTATATTTTCTAATAAATTTGTATTAATTATTATTAATTCTTGCCATAAAAGTTTCCAATCGCTTAAATAATGGTCATATTTCATTCAATAGAAACTAAATTTACATACCTCAATACAATTCAATTCATTTTGAATGTTCAATTAACATTTTTCCAAGTTTTTAAATTTGAAAGAATGGCCCATTTTATTTTTCAAATGTTTCGACGCTATTTGTAAATGTATTATTTTTTTTTGGATTTATATCGGTTAATTTCAAAAACGGGAATGGCATTTATTTTTTATAAAAATCTCAAATCGAATTTTTAAAAATTTATATTTTTTTTTGTAAAAAACTCAAAAAAGATTTGTAAAAGCTTCAATTTGTAAATTTAAAAGACTCAATGTAATTTGTAAAAGGTTCAAGTTAAAAATTTAAATGTTTCAATATATTTTTTAAAAGGCATAAAGTTTGTAAAGAGTCCAATTTGTGGTAAAAAAGGCCCAATTGAACTTGAATAAGGTTCGAATCTGCCTGTAAATGTTATATAATTTGGCTAATAAATCAAAATCACGTAAATCTCAGCTTTAAAGTGCTATTTTTTTATTTTTTTATGTATGAATTTTGATACAATTATATTTTTAATCTATATCTAAATTATTTAATTTTACGATAAATTTTTTGAAAAAAAGAAGGAAAAGCCGCGAATGATTCACAATTCATTTTTATATAATATTTTACCACTCATTTTATAGTCAATTTTACAAATTTGAATTATTTAAACTATAAATACAAAATTTGAAAGCTTTAAATTACAAAGTTGATCATTTGGTACTAATATACCAGAAAAAATGTACTAAATATCAAAAAACGGATATCTTCCGGTTTTTTTGTGGTTAAAATCTCATCCCGAAAATCTAGTTTAAGATATAATACGAAAGAAAATAATATTCAAGTAATAATGCTTTTAAAAATTATCATTTTTTTCAAAGTGTAAAATTTATTACAATGCAAAAAATTGCAACAACAGCTTTAAGTATTAATTAAAAAAAAAAATTATCGTTAATAAAAGCTCTGCCAAATTTTGGGTTAGTTTAAACCATGTTACAGCAAAAAAATATGAATTTCTCAAAGAAATACTTATAAAATTTACAGTTTTTTATCAAAAAAAATATTTAACTAAAAATTTTAAACTGTCAAAACAGATTACTAATAAAAAAATAAACTATAATAAAAATCTATTAGATTCTATAAGATTTTGTGCATTAATTAAAAAAAAAATCAAATTCGACAATTATTTATATCCTTAATTTCAGAGAGGATCCTGCCATATAATATTAGTTAATTTTTAACTTTGTGCTGCAAAAAGAAGTGCACCCATAATCTACATATTTTTTATATTGAA
Source organism: Smittium mucronatum (assembly GCA_001953115.1). NCBI lineage: Eukaryota > Fungi > Kickxellomycota > Harpellomycetes > Harpellales > Legeriomycetaceae > Smittium > Smittium mucronatum. The sequence goes on from LSSL01002564.1 coordinate 21,428, forward strand.
TTTGGAAAAATTGAACCAAAAACTTAATTTAACTAGTCTCGCCATTTTATCCAATTAAATTTAAAAGTGTAAAAATCTTTATTAAAAATCATATAATAAACACTAGACAGAAAATATTTTAAAAAAATGACTTGAGGTAAAAAATATGATGTAACTCGAAAGATTAAACGAGATAGAAATTTGTTTAAATATTATTTAGATTTGCTGCTAGAATATGGTTTTTATATTTCAATTTTCACAGTAATTCCAAGCAGAAAGCGAAAATATTTAGTAACAACAGCGAGAGTTTAAATTCACTAAAATATAGCAAACCTAATTTTATTGAAAATTTGGAGGTTTCCATCGTATATATTTTGTTTTTAAACCCAGAAAGATAACTCAAAAAAAATAATTATAGACTCTAACACACAGTATCAGATAAAAAAATTGCGATGAGCTGATTTTGATAGAAAAACTAAGGAAGAAGCACTCTCGAAGTTGCCAAAACCATATGTAAATCTTCCTGAATTATTTTTTAAATATTCAGGTTTATTTTAAAATCCTAAAAACTTATTTCATTTTCCATTAAGTATCAGGAATAAAAAAGCTGATGGAGAAATATTTTATTTTTTGGTGTAAAAATTCAGAATTCTACCTGAAAGGTATTTAAGAGGATAATGTAACTGATATAAATATCTCCAGATACAGATATAATAAAATTTTATCCCTGTCAAAATTAATCAAGGAAAAATTGAGAGTAATTTTGATAATTAAGTTTATAAGTGATTGGGCTATATGATACACAAACCTGTTCCTCCCTTTGGAAATCAGAATTTTTTTTGTTAATACAGTACTGATATTGAGCTACCACAATTCTCGATACAAAATTACCTCAAATCAGATTTATTTTATTTAATCCTTAATACTCATTTAGTTTCTGAAAGCATGATGGACACTGAAAATCTTATTTTATAAATATCAGTCTTAAAAATGCCCATAAATAAACACCCGATAAAAATCCATCTGCTGAAATAGAAATATTTAAAACCAAAACACTTCAATATCTTGGTACTTATACCCAGTACAAAATTTCCTCGAAAAAAATTCAAAAAAACGGAATTTCTATGAACAGGGAACTGGGGATAAAAACATCCTAATTCTTTAAAAATCGCCTCTAAACATTATAGAGATTTAAATAAAACTATGCAATCACATTCAAACAAGTGCTGGAAAAATCACAAATCTTTAATAAGGGGATACAATCACTATCGAGCAGCTCCAAAAAGAATCAATCTGCAATAATTATTAATGTGATTTAACAACTTTTAATATTGAATAATAGAGGAAAATATGTAAAATGATAATCTAAAATTTTACTTTTGAGACGATTTATCATCTAAAATATCAGATTTTGAGTTATTTTAATTGGAAAAAGATCAAATTAAAATTTAAAGGAGAAAAACGTTATGATTAATTTAATATTGCGTCTAAGATTCCATACAGAAAAATAATTTGAATCGGCTATAAATTCAAGTAATTTAGATACTTCCTCTTATAAATTATGAATGTAGAAAAAATTGTTTTTAAAAAACCATTGTACAAAATTTCATTTAATTCTATATAAAGACTAAAATAATAAGCTCATATTTGATCAGTAAATTTATTTAAATAAGAAAAAAAAATCGAAAACTTTAAAAAAAATAATAAAAAATCAAATATTATAGATAAAAATCACAAAATAATGACATTTAATGTTCCTTGATTAAGTACTAAAATTATAGAAGCCCAATTTTTACACCAAAAAGACCTAAATTTTGTAAATTTTATTATCAAAAAAAGTAAATATTACAAAAAATAAAGATAAAAACTTTAGGAATGAGGCCTATGCTACTTATGACAACCAATAATTTTTCAGAAAATCAGAAATCGTCAAATATTGAAAGTCATTAGAAGTATGAATAAGAATCTTAATTTATAGAAAAAAATAGGAAAAACTAATAATTAACAAAACAATTCTTAGTTGTTGTACTGGTAAATAAAAGTGAAGACATTTAAGATTTGAGGTATCAATTCTGTAAAACTGGATCTAGAAATTATACCTACAAAAAGCAAAACTTATACTTGATTAATTCATAAAAAAAATTCGGTGAAAAAACATACCTTTGTAAAAAATTGGCTATTTTAATAATTAATCTAAATCAAAGATAACCAATTTTTAAAATGTACTTTATTTATGAGTCAGAAACACATCCGGGGTATGCATTAAATAATTCTTAAATAAACCCGTCTTAGTGACAGAAATTATCCAGGAGAAAACAAAAAAAACAGATCAATTTTAAAATTATGATAAAAAGTATAGAAATTACTTAATTTTTTATCTGTGAAAAAAGAAAAATTAAAGAAATTTAAGTTTTTTTAAAAAAATGAATTGAAATCAAATACGACATATTGTTTTTCGGTGACTTCAAATGAACACAGCTAAAAACTAGTAGCTTTTTGCTTAATTTGAGATAAATTTTGACAATGTGCAAGTATTATATTCATCATTCTCCATATCAAATAAAAATAATATTGGTCGAATGATCTATCATATATTTTATTATAATTTGTGTTCAAAACCAAAACGATTCGTCACCAACAAATTCTCTGATATTTTTTACCATTTTAACATTACTTAGTGTGATTAATATCTATTTCTGCATCCAGTCTAAAAAGAAAAACAATACTAAAAAAATCGAAGCTTTTTAGGACCAATTAATTTCAAGAAACCGATTCAATCTATTATAAACTAGCATATCAACATTAATCAGGTTTTTAATGGGCTAATTGATTTAAAATGTGATTTATCCGGCCATTAAGGCTCTATAATTGATTTTGCGGGTCTCACTGATAAAAAAATATTATCTATCAAAAAAACCAGAAAAAATTTTTTTTTTCTAAACTTCCAACTAAAAATAAAATCGTTTTAAAAGCTTATTTAAATGGTAAAATCATGTTTAGAACTCAAAAAAAACTAATTTTATTCCAAGAGGTTTTATGGAAAAAAATCTCCCCTTAAAGCTTATTGAGTATCTAATTACTAATAAAAAAAGGCGGTAATTCATCAAATACTCAGCTGGAAATTATAAAAAAAAATAATCTATAGCCCTTTACTCTATATATACTTATACTCTTTCACTAATTTTAAATTCAAAATAAAAATATGGGGAAAATAATTATCAAATCTTGTAAATAATACGAGTAGAAACATTGGAGCTACTGATAAGTGGGAAATAATGTTGTATTATGACAAATAACCCTTCACATAATGTGGTGAGCCTATAAAACTTTTACAAATAACAACATTGCTAAAATAAGTACCTGATAATAAAGATTTTGTAACTGATGAAGTATTTAAATTTGTCAAAACGGAAATTTCACTTACCTCAAAAATTCACAATGTAGTATTTGGAATTTTAAAAACTATTTGTGATACTGGAGATATTCTCTATATAACTTAGGGGATTATTTTGGTACTCTTTCCCAAAAAATGAAATTATAGCGGCCCAAATAACTAATACAGTATTTCACCTATGCCAGCGTTTATAAAAATTCTGGAAAAAATTCTAGTCAATAAAATTTTAGTTATTTGTGAAAAATATTACTAAAATAGTAAAAGACAAAAGGGTTTAATTACTAAAGAATAAGGCACCCCATGAGTGACAATTTTTTATGAAATTTCAAAAAGTGGAAATTTTATCAGTTTAGAAACTAGGATATGATATATAAATTTCTCCAAAGTTTAGTAATTTTTAACACACATGATGCTGATATACAAGCTAGGCAATATGGGAATAGGTGGAATTTTTTTAAAGTAATAAAAATAAATATTTGTTAATCCTAAACTAACAAACAATATGATATGCGATGAATTACCCATTCGAATATAAATGCTATTTAAGACCAATATTATTAGCATCAGAATATTTTTTTATTTTTTTATTCATGATTTCTTCAAGGAAATTGGGTTATTACATGTACATCACTAAGAAAAATCACCATATTTTTAATATTCTCCGAAGATACGGTGATAATCGTAAACGCGTGATTTCCTCACAAAATTATTGAAATTCGATTTTTAATACATCCAATATCTGGAAAATGAAAATAAACGCATCTAAATTCGGAATCCTCCGAAGAGCTTCCAAAATAAAATACCAATCTACGTCCCAGGGCCAAAATTTAGAAATTATTCTTAAATATGAATATGTTAGATACATTTTTAATGATGATTTTTCATCACCAATATACATTTAAAAAAATAAAACTAAGGCTAAAAACTCATTTTTTGTGGATATCGGTTTTTATCTAGGACTGATTTACCTTCTGCTATAAAAATAAATTTCATAAATTTCGCTCCTATACCAATTGGAGCATTATGTGGTAATCCTTTCAGTATGAGTTAGTACCAAAAAAACCCAATACAAAATTAAATTGGTAAGACATTTAGATTTTTTTCAATTTTTGGCGAATATACCGCTATGGAAAAGCTTAGAAATGGGCAGAGTATAATATCCGTGTTACTGAAAACCAGTGTGGTGGGTGAGTGCTCATTTCACAAACGTAAAATAAAAAACCTGGATTTCAAACTTGATTAATAGCCCAAACCGATCCCAAATCAGTACAGAAGTGACGTGGATATCTAAATGGCCTAAAAAATATTGTGAGACTGGTGAAATTTTTCAAACGTAAAAAAAATTTGCTGATCGAAAAAAATTAAATAACCGATCAACCATTGTAAAATGGGCTCTAGGTCCTTGAATAATAAAATCTGTGATTTGGATCAAACTTAAACCCCTGTGCCTAGAACAGCAAATAGGAATTTTAAAAAATCTTTAAATTACGAATTTATCACTTTTTTATGGTTTAACACCCGGCCTATGCGAAAATCGTATTCTGAAATTTTAATTTTTTTTGCATTTTGCAAAAAAAAACACGCCATAGACAATAGAGCACGTCTTTTTAGTGTGTGTAAAAAGGGAAAACATCCGCATAAATAGAATTGAGAAATTTTTTGCTATAAATATTAATTTTAGAAAAAATATTGGTATTTCTTCTCTTGATCAAGATCAGTTGGAGATGATCTGAAAACTAATTGTAGTGGGGGAGGGGTTAAAAAATATTTATTCAGCTCTGCGCTGACAACTCCAGTCAAATAATTTAACTGTGAAAAATGAAATTTTCGGAAGGCATTCTTTTTTTTCCGTATATTAATACTGTAAATTATTAATAGATCACAGGCTTCTTTAAACCAATTCATAGATAATATAGAGCTGCTAGAGAGTTGGAGTAGTAGTAGGGTAGGGTAGGATTTTTTTTTGAAAATAATCAATTTTTTTTTAAAAAAAACTATTGTTGATTTTATTTATTTAAATTGAATATTATTGGCATTTTTTATTATCAATTATGTAAAAAATGAAATCATTAAAAACGCAATAAAAAAATATTTAAAAAAGATATATTAGACTCAATAATTTTTTTTCTAAGTATAATCTTGGTCACGATTGATATAATTTATATAAAAAAATCTAATAAAAAAGTATAATAGCAAGCCAAAAAATATTTAAAAATGTAATAAACTAAACTCAGGAGCTTAATTATGAGTTATTTTAGATCGGAGATTTTTAATTTAATCTTATTCACTTTGACTATATTTTTGATAAAAACAGACTATCAAAAAATCAAAATCAAAATCTATTAGTAAAAATAAACTAAAAATTAGAGCCAAACCAGCAGAAAAATTCAAAAAAAATTGTTAGAATCTGTAAATCTTATAAATTTTAGTTAAAAATTGGCAGAAATGCTAATCTTATGTATTTTCTTTTTTACTGTTATTGGGAATATTTCGCTTATTTTTTATTTATTTTTATTGGGAAAAATTCTTTGATTTTCCAATATAAATTTTTTTTTTCATTCAAATAAATCATAATTAATATCTGGCTGGAGAAATTTTTTATTTAAAAAATTCATTAAGCCAAAAAATTTAAATTAATGAATTTTTGCAAATTTTTCAGAAAAATAAAAAAAAACAATCAGTAAATCTAGGTATCCTTGATAAAGAAAATATATATACCACTTTTATAAGCATAAAATTTATAATTACCTTAAATATTAAAAATTTTAATTTTCTGAAGTTAAAATAAATATCTTTAAAACATTTTAATTCGAAATATTTTTTTAAAATTTATAATTTGGGCTCAAAAAATAGATTAATTTTCATGAATAATATCTAAAAGATATATACACCAGAATATTTGAATAAATATAACTACTCTCTATTTAGGGATCATACTACTACAGCTATTTTTTTTTCCGCAGATTTTAGGATTAATTCATAATTTTAAATCTCTTCAATAACCCTTTTCACTTGAATTAATGCCATTTGAGATACACATTTTGATATATATTACTCATATTTCCTTTATTTGTGCTTCCAGTAAATCTGCTGAGGAAAATTTTAGCTCTTAGGATATCAATATTGTCTATTCCTATTTATTTTTTTTAGTTGTTTATTTTTTGGCATATTTTTTATAGATACATCTACCATTAATAATCAATGATAAAATTATTATAATTGAATCATTACAGATAACAGTTAGGTATAATTAAAATAAATTATGTATTGAACCAATTTTAGAATCAAATTATTTAAAAAATCTTCTCATACTATAAAAAAATAAATTGAAGATTATTTATTGTTTATCTATTAAATCATAATTAAAAATCTATGGATTCAAAAACAGCACATCTGGTTACACAATTTTCAGTATAAAAATTATAATATGTTAATAAATTTTTTTTAAAAATGTGATTTTTTTTGTATATATTTAGTTAGTAAACCAATTTTATAAATTATTTTTTTATTATTTGTGCTGTATATTATATTCCATATACTTCATTTTATCTAGTTTCAAATAAATCTTATTACAACATTTTCAATAAAAAAACTAAAAATTAGAATTGAAAAAATCTAGAATTTATTTAATTTCAATCCAGAACATATTTTTTAACATTTAATTTAATTCTACTAGGTTTTTTTAAAAAAAACATATATTAAAATCTTTCATTTTTTATCTAAATACAAATAAATCGAATTTAAACTGAGCTATTTTTTAACGGTACTTATTCGATAACTATCTATTTAAATAAAAAGTTTAGAATTTTTAAATAAAATTTACTTTAGTCAAACAATTAGTTTGTATTATAGAAAAAAAAAACGCTAGGTTTCTTTTATTTCAGTTAATTTTAAAGGTTTTTATATTTCAAAAATGGATTCACGCTTCATTTGATATCTAAATTCAATTAATTTTTACAAAACTAAATATAAATTTTTGACATGAAATTTTCCAAAATTTTAAATTTCCAAAGCAAACTTCATGATACATTAATAGCAAAAAATAAGAATATATTTGAAATTTATTATCAAAACCATGGTTATTATATACAAGATATCCAAAAGTTAAAGGAGATGGGTCACAAGTTTTATTATAAATAGATTATGTCAATTTATAGTACAAAAAAATTGGGAAAATATTATGTATTTTAGTTTTGAAATAAATTTATAAATCTTGAAATTCTTTTTTAGGGTACCTTTTATAGATATTCCTGGAAATTTATGATAAAATTATTAGGATACATCCATTTCTGTCACTTATTTCCAGGAATTTTGAAAATTTCCTGATTCTCGCCAGATAAAATATTAAACTATTCTTATTAAATATTTGCGTATCGAAATAATTTTTAAAAAAAATAATAAAATGATAACAAAGAGAGTTTTAATTTAAATCTGAAACTATAATTTTTTAACTGAATAAATGTTTTTTGGTTAGTGGGTGTTTAAAATTGACTAAATTTACAAGTTTATAAAAATTTCAAATCGAATAGAATTAATTTAATAGAATTTTCAAATTCTTTTGAAGAATTTTTTTCAAAAAGATTAGAATTCTTAGTTTTTTATAAAGCATTAAACAGAAAATTTAAGAGGTGATTACAAAAATATTAAAAATCCTGAATTTCGATTCTATTATGAAGAATATAAACACTTTCTTTTTATATTAAAATTTATTCTATCGTTAGTAATTCAGTATTTATATTAATTCATATATTAATTTACTCGATTTTTTTGAGCCCCCGTGAGCAATTTCCGCTCTCTTCATAGTAAAAAAACAAGATCAAATTAAATGCTGTGAATTATATTTATTGTTAATCATTAATCTTTTATTTAAATTTTAGGTATCTTTAAATGCACCATTTAAAAAAATGGAGTATATTTTTTTCAAGTTTAATGCCCATATTCAATGGCCTTTAAAAAAATTCAATACATTGTTTTTCTAAATATTCACAAGAAACTAAAGTTATCCGATTTGAAAAGTTTTTTATTTTTTTTTTGTAAAATATCTTATTAAACTATTAAATATATAAAAACGCCTACCAAACCATGTTATTAGCACAATAAAAAAATTAGAACTATAAAGCTATTAGATCCAGCAATTTTGGATTGTATCTTTTTATAAATCGGAAATATTTAGGATTAAAATTTAATCATATCTAAATGATAACTAGATAAATTAAAAATATTCATGAATACCTCGAATTTTTTTTTATTTTATGCTGACTTATTTAACATGTAAAAAATTTTAATTACAAATTATTTCCATAATTTTTATTCTTTGATAAAGAATTTTGTTTAAAATTAAGTATTTTAGTACATTTTAAAATTTTCTATAACTTGCTTATTATTATTTTTGAGATGATTAATTCCTAATTATTCAATTTTTAACTATTAATTCATTGGATATATTTGATAAATACTTTCATAAAAAATATGTTACTTTTTGAAATAAAATTAATAATGAAAGTTAAATAGATTGGTAATTGTTTCCATGAAAATGGTTAAATTTTTTATAATTAAACTATTTATTTTTTATTTTAAAATTACTATGCTTTAGAAGGGGAAATTTAAGGTTTTTTTCGAATTATTTCATAGAATTAAATCATTCATTTTATACCCAGTTACAATTTCGAATTAAAAAAATAAAAAATTCAGCTTTTATATTTTTTGAATCTGATTATATTTTTATCTTATCATCTTTTAAAAATATGAAATAAGCACTTATTTTGATGGCCTAATATTTCTATAACTCTCAAATATTATAGATTTATATATAATATAAATATCTCTGTAAAATGTAGATTATAATCGAGAGAATAAAATTATCAAATTAATGCATATTATTAATTTTAACTGTAAATAAAAAATTATGATTTCTAGTGAATTTAAAAACAGAAGTTAACATATTAAAATAGGTAATTAACTTAAAACTGTATCATAATATGATGCATCAAGCTTATTATCAATATTCTTCGCTTAAGCGTACAAACTTCTAAGCCCCAAATTATTATCTTTATGGCCATGAGTATCACTCTGACAATCATTTACACAAATAGTTGATTTTATTATCATTAAAAAAACATATCAGTATTTTTTATAATCTACTCACTAAATTTTAAAAAAATTGGATAATAATATAACCAATTTGGTATTTATAAACTATCATTTCTGAACATTCACCCACTTATCTATATGTAGAAGTTAAGACCATCTATTATTCAATTATTTCTATTCTTTGGGTAATTGGGAAATTATTATGTAGTACAATAGTGGTACTTTATAAAAAATATAATAAAGTAAAATGATTGAAAAAGATAAAATAATGTGTAAAAAATTAAAGATAAGTGATGACCACAAAGAAGAGGGATCAGTACATCTAGTATTATTCTGAATAAGTTTTTAATATAATTATTGTCATGTAACATGAATGATAAAACTTATTATTATGATAATTTACTTGAGTTATAGAAGTATTAGTTAGAAAAATAAGGTATAAAAAGACTATGATTTTTTCGGCAACGAGAAAAAGGAAGAAATATAAAAAATTTGGATTAATAAATATAGGATCCTAGAATAATTTTGAAGGCAAGTACTTATTATAGATAGTAATTCAAAATAATCTCCAGCTAAATTTTTTCATTTTATAAGGAATAGAGTAATTTTTGTATTATAAACTAAATTTCAGTCATAATATAATAATTTTACCTTATTTAGAACTTTCTTTTCTAATCTTATAAAAAATAAAAACTAATAAAAATAAAAATACAAATAAATACACTGTTTATGATTTTAAATCGAACTATTAAAAGTTATAATAAGGAAAACTTTAATGAGAAAAAAAAACTTATTTAGAAAGAACCAGGCAAATTTGAACAACATTATTTCTGACTTACAATGGATTCAGTGGAATTTGGAGCCGCTGAAACCCCCACCCCCCGAGCCCGGCAGTAAACTTTTTTTTAAGAAATAATAAAACCATTATAATTTTTTTTTACAGTTAATATTGCAGATATCTTCTATTTAATTCCTTCATTATTTTTCATATCACACTACTAAAACTATATTCATTTATCTCCTTTTTTATCTGTATTTTCCACAATAGATATTTATATATTTATTTTTAATAAAAAAAATTCAACCTCCAACATTCAACGTTCAACATAGATTTGTGTAAATTTTTTGAACGTATATTCATAATTTCAATCTTATCTCTTTAAAAATTTATGTTTTATGAGATAAATAAAACCCATTAGAATAAATGTTAATAGATCTAAAATAAAGTTTTTCTATATATTTAGGGATTATCAGGTGAGATTTCAACTCAGTTTAATTTTATTTTAGCCCTACTATTGTTAAAATTTATGTCACAATCGAAAATTTGTTCAGTTTTTACATAGTATAAATTTCTTTTGGGTAATTTAATATCCATTTAAAATTTTATTTTTTAAAAAAATCATTATTTTTATTCTTCATAATTTAGCAACTTCCTGTTAGATCTGTGCCGGTATTAATTCATTGATTTCTTTTTTAAATGGACAATATCAAAGGTTTAAAATCCACGTTTTTCCATTTGGCGGAAACTTGAATGGCCCTTTAGGAAATAAATTTATCAAATTTTTTTCTCGGGAACAGAAATTTTCATTTTTTGTATAGGGGACTACTGAGGTAGCTTTTTGATTGAGTTTTTTAGATAAAAAAAAAAGTCTTATCTGAAAGTCAAACCACTTTCTCTCAAATATTTTAGAAAAATTTATTCATATTTAATTATATGATTATCTCCCGAAAACACTATAAAATTAAATTTCAAAGTGAAAAATATTGGTTTCTGTCCTAATCATATCAATATAATTATTTTTAAAATCATTTTATTTCAAGTTCTAATGGAAAAAATTTGAATTAATAAACCGTCTTTTTTAAAAAAAAGACTTTTAAAAAACCTTTTTTGAAATTACCATTTTTAAATTGGTATATTTAATGGCTTCTGGGACCAAAAAACTGACTTTGAAAGGCTTATAAGATATAATCATCTTCAGTTAGTTAGTTTTAATATAGAATAATTTATTTGAATTCTGTAATCCTTAATAAGAAATTTACAAATAATCTCTAAAAATTATAAAATCTGTAGAGAATCCCACCTTTTTATTTTTCCGTTGAATATTGATAGGTTTTTTTCAGGGTAAACTAAAAAAAATTCCCCAATCAAAAAAATCGATCTGATTTTGATAAAACCTTCAGAATTCATTTTAATTTATTATATATTGGTCCCCTGTGTAACCTAAAAATACTCTGTTAAAATTAGTTTATCAATAAACCTAAGTTTTAGTTGCTTTATTCAGTAAATATATAATTTTCTCATTTATCTTGAAAAAAAAATGAAGATTCCAAGAATCATATTTTTTATGAAGACTCTGTTTATTAACGGTTGCTTCCATTGTATTTATTGCTAATTCAAATGACTTTTGATTAGATAGATGATAATTTTTGTTTTTAAAAGTATTATTAAAGATAATATTGCTCAATAAAATTCAACTAAATCCGAATGTGTTTCAAAATAAAATTTTCAAAAAAATTTATTACTCATTAGTATTTCCCTTCTAAACTGATATAAATAATCTTGGTTAGAGGCAAGAAAGAGGATTTTTTCTACTTCAATGAAAATCGCATGATAATTTGTCTGCTATGAATATCCATTAGATAAAATCATTTAATTGAATTTTAAACCGATCCACAAGATATTTTAATTAATATTTAGATGTTTATTGAGCTCACTTTATTTTAAACTCTCACTATTTCAAGATATTTTAGATTTAATAAAAAAATTTATTTCCTTCAACTTGATACACTTCAAACTTTTTTCATGATATATTGAATAAACTATTGGGCTCTGAGAGTCATGATATGAGAAAAAAACAATGAAACCTTGGGATATCATTAAAATAATAGATAATAATAAACCTTTTAATAATCAGCATTTACATAAAAAAATTCTAAAAAAAATTTAGGTGTAATGGAGAATTTTTTCATGATCTTCAATTAAAATGATATATTAATTTTCGTAATCGAATAAATCCCCTCGATTGAAAAAATAAAATTACATTCAATCAATCAATATCAAGGTGCAGGACTAAATTAATTTTGAAAACCTTAAATATTTGACTGTATAAATAGGTTTTAATGCATATGATTGCTTTTTTACCATCTCCGACTCAATTTTATAATATCATCTGAGGTAAAATTCTAACCTTCCGATTCAGATTGCCATTTCAGATATCAATACTCCAACTTGAGATATTTTAAATTAGTTTGAGGCAAAATTCCCCTCATTATTGTGTAAAATGATCAAAATTTAGAAAAATTGCACCGATAAATGTTTTTATTAGAGAAATTATCGCAATTATTTACTCAAAATTTTAAAAGCCTCCAATTAATAAAGAAATCTCTATTTGAATAAAAATAATTGGACACTCGTTCTTCATAAACGGTTTGTTTTATTATGTGAGAAAATTTTAGGTAAATTATCATTTAAAATAAAAATTGCTGTACTATATAAATTTATTGGTGAAAAAAAAAATTAAATGCAAGATTTATTTATAATAAACAAACTATCGAGTGATTTTAACGAGCTATTTTGAAATAATCTTCATGTTTCTTAATAGGATATTTTATATAAAAAAAGCTACATTTTATCGCTATACAAAAATATTAAACTTATATAAAATAGATTAACATCTTTATCTATTTAAAAATAAACTTCAAGAAGATGTCTTTTTAAAATCCTTAGTAATTTTTCTTGAGTATATTATATTTTTTAAATTTTGCTTCTATCGGCTTTAAAATTGAATAAAACACTCGGTATTAAAAAAAAATTCACGAAAAATTCAATCTCAAGTTTTAATAATCAATATATAAAATTCTTAAAAAGACGTATTTGTGATTTATTTGAATATATATATATATATATATATTTCGCGAAACATAAAAAAATATTAATTTTTACTTTTTCGCGATTTCAAAATTGCGCCCGAAAAAATAACAAATTTAATAACTTAAATGGCATACCTCCTATATTTTGAATTATATGTATTTATTCGAAATCTTTGGTTTGATTTAAAATTAATATAATACAGCCTATTTTTTTCCTGCAAATTTTTTTGATATTAATCAATAAAGATATTATGCAGCTTTAACTATATTAGTAGCTTTTCAGATCATTCATTAAATTCCAAAAAATTGATTATCAAATGCAATCACAAAGAAAAATATTTTCAATTTATGAATACAAGGATGCAAAAATCGTTACTATTTGGATTTCTTTTATCTAAAATCCAATATGTCGAATATTTTAGTTATTATGGGTCTCATGATACTATAATTACAATATTGTCTCCCAAACGCCGAATGATATAATCTTTATAACCAGATTCACTATAAATGAATTCGAAGAAATTTATCCAGTTTTTGAAAAAGAAAAAATAAGCTGACACGAAAAGAGGTAGACAGTTTAAATTTGCTCCTAAGGATATACTAATTACTCTTATGACCTATCTGAGACATTTTTTAAATTAGATAAATTAGTGAGAGATTTTGATATTTCTGGCCCGTGCGCCTGTAATATTGTTAACTCGACGGCTAAAGTAGTAAGATATTCACCACTCAAATATCACTTATTTCTTTTAAAAAAGGATGCCCATTTAGCCAAAAAACAATTTTTTCTAAAAAAAAAAGAAGCCGCTTTAATTATTTATTGCATTTTTTTTATATAAACATAAAATCCGGATTATTTCAGGGTGGAAAACGCCATAGATATTGAATTAAGAGAGAGATGGCCATTATTTCGGATGGAATATGTCCTTTTATAAGCCCCATATTTGATTTTTCTGTGCAAAATATATCGGTTAATAGAAAGATGACTCATATATACAGGATCTTTTTGGAAAAATCGCCCGGTGATTATAGAATGAAAGACAAATGTGGTCGTAAAGAATGGGCCGCAAAGGCGGACAAAGGTTATGTGGGAATGGAAAAAAGATTTAGAGATGTATTACCTAAAAAAAAAGTAGAAAAATGGAGATAGATCCTCTCAAAATAATGCAAATAATAGCTCTCAGCAAGTATTAGGCGCCTCAAATTTGGAATATATAGTTGAAAATGAATCGAACAATCATTGCGAAAGAATTATTGTTGGAAAATCTTTAGGGAGATTAAAGTAAGTTTTAAAGGCAATGGGATATATCTATATACGATCTATTGGTAGTATAGAATTTTTAATTGATATATTTATGGCTTTTAAAAATCTACATATATCTAATTTACCTCTAAGAACTGAAAATATTAAGTATTATGATTCAATAAGGATGAATGAGATCTCTATTTATAAGAATATGCAGAAAATAGAAGTTATTTACAAAGCTGTCAAGAAGAAAACTCAAGAATTTCGTAGGATTTATTTTAATTCTCCAGAAAATAACAAAAGCACATATATTTCCAGTAAAAGAAGATTTTTAGGAGAAACAAAAACTTCATTGGATTTAGAGCCAGAAACGAGTGGCTTTGAATACACTGTAATATAAGCTCTTTTATTTAAAATACGATTCGAATTTTTTTTACTATTGACATCACAATAAATATTATCCAATAAGAATGATTTTTAATTTTCAAAACTTTTTTTAGGGAAATTTTTGGTATAAAAGATGTAAATAATTCCTATAACTCCAATCCCCCTTTTTTTCATCCAATTTTTCATTTCTTTTTTTTCGATTTGTATCAGCACAAGTTATATGCAGTCCCCTAAGAGTGAAATACCTTGCCGTGGTTTAGGGGCTTAATAGTGCACTTTTCGAAGTACACTAGACTAAAATTTCACGCAGCGTTGTACTATTTTTGGTTGGAAGTAGTGGAGACAGCGCACAGCGTTGCACTATTCTTGGTTGGGAGTAGTGGAGATAGCGCACAGCGATTCGGAGGACAGCGATTCCAGAGGAGGACCATCTAGAAACAGGAGGAACCGATCGTTTAGCACAGCTGAGACATAGTCTAGTGCACAAGTCCAGCGTTCGACAGTCAGACGGATCTCAGCGTCTAACAGCTATTTGTAGGAAAGCCATGT
>LSSL01002569.1:0-16800 GCA_001953115.1 Smittium mucronatum
GATTTTTTTGGGATTGATATTATTTTGCTGTATTAAAATCAGTCGTTGTCTTTTCGAAATTTAATTTATTATTTCTGTTTTGAAAAATCCCATATTACTATTTTGTCTCCATTTTCCAAAAAAAAGAGACATGAACTTACAAAAAATTCTTAATTATATGACTGAATTATAAATTTTAAATATTTTTTAAATATTTTTTTAATTTTATTTTTCCTTCACTAGTTATTCGGTAAAGATTTATAGAAATAGAGCCTATGATTATCCTCTTATTGATTTATTATTGATTTTATTTATTGATTTTTTTATTCAAGAATATGGAGAAGCCATTATTTATTCTAAATTAATATTTCTAAATTAATCTATTTTTATTCAAGATAATTTTAAGGAATTCAAATACCCATGAGTGATGGATTTAATCATATTTTTTTTATAATAGGAATTTCTACTGGCTCGAAAATTTCAGAAAATTCTATCACTAGTACTATTGTTACTGGATATCTACCTTTTGTAGGGCTAAAATAGGTGTATATTTGAAATTTGTTATCTACTTGAAGATTTTTTGGGAGTTTTTTTTTATTAATATTCTAATAATTCTTTAATCAATAGAATTTTTTAAAAATTAGGATAAATTGAACTTAATTTTTTTTTTTTTTTCAAGGAACATTAAAAATAGTCCAAAGTAACTGTCAGTATTTTTCTGTTCTGTTATATATGATTACTTATAACAAAGAATATTTTCTCCAAATATACATTTATGTAACATTTCTCAAGAGAAAATTTTTATTATATTTGAATTTTTTCAATTTTTTCAATTCTTGAAATTACATAAATTTTTACTTTATTTCTGAGCGCTTTTCAACGGGTTATTCATCAGAATGGGAGAATGTATAAAATAAAATATTCACTCATCAATATATTCACATATTATATAATTCCTTGTGAATGAATAAGTTTTTTTATTAGTACAGTAGCAATATAATAAAATCAAATACAGTTTACAGACAGAATTTGAATAAATCCCCGAATTTAATATAATTTTTTTTCCAATACCTAATTTTTGCTCTTATTGTGCAAAAAAACAGCAAATAAATGAAATTTTATTTAATTGGGAAGTTATTTTATGATTGAAAACTATTTTAACAGAGAAAAAAGTATAAATATATCTTTTATTCATCAAATAATACATATCCGTTGGATAGAATGCGTTTATTTGTCTCTGATTAATAGAAATATTTTAATTTAAAATTTAGATTTAGCATTTTATCAAAATTACATCCTTAATCTTAAAATGAAATATCAAAAAAAAAATATTTATAAAAACTCAATTACTCTCATTTATCAAATTCATGTTAAATATAACTAATATTCTGGGGATCAAATTTTATTAAAAGAATGCATATTTTGGATAAAAAAAGGAAAATTTTTATAACTTAGGATAAAAGAAGTGAGGTGGGGGGGGGGGTTGTGGTAGAGTTTACTATTAATAATAGAAAAAAAACCATAATTTAAGCGTTTATTTTTATTATAATTAATTTTTTTAAAAGTATCATATAGTCAAGAAATCCATATTAATAATCATATTTTAAATAAATCGTGACAAAATAACAGTTAATATGTTGATATTATCTTAATGTTTATAGATAAAGGTAAATTTAATCACAGGTGATTAATTCATTTTATCGTAATGTAGCTAATTTTGTACTCTTGTGGGGCTTAAAGTAGGATGAGCTTTTCGTGTTAATAATAAACATATCCCTTTAATTAGAGCTGAACCATAGTATTCTGGATAGTCGTAAAGTATGTTTGTTGAATTTATTTAAAAAAATTTATACAAGTTTATAATTGATACCTTATATGCTTTCTGAACTTTTTTCAACGCTTTTATCGGGTTTAAAATATTTGAATGAAGGCTTTAACCGTTTAAATTCGTTTTCAATTCCTGAAAAGAATATATATATATATATTATTATTATTATTGGATTTCGATATTCTTCCCCTTTTCCTTTCCCCTCATCACAATCTCAGTATCAATAATTCTAATCTGGAGTTTAATTTTCAAGTAGAAATAAACCTAGCAAATTTATTTTTTTATAAAATTAAATCATGAGAATTTTAAATATTTGAAAGATTTTGGTTCCTTTTTTGCTACAATTTCAGAAACTACGGGTTTATCCTTAAGAATTTTAACAAAGATTTGATACCCCTTTCTTGTTATTCTTGAGATTATTTATATATCGAAATAACTTCCATATTTTTAGATATCTTTTCAGAAGTTTATTTTATACGTATTACACGTGTGCAGTATTCGATATCGCAGTAGATATCATCACATTGATAAATTATTTTCTTTACTTATGGGGTTCTCTCTTTATTTAAATCTTCTACCGCCTCAAGTATCCTGGGAATAGTTAGTGGAATTCTCAGAGATTTCAAAACAAATGATTTGATTTTGAGAGTCAAATTAAACCTTTCTGGAAAAAAAAAAATTCGTGCTTGGTTCGAAAAATACTTTGCTTTTTTATCAGTCAAAAATTAGTTCATTAAACTATTATGTAAGGATGTTATCAGAACTTTAATATATTCAAACTCTTGATATAATTATTATTTTTTTCCAATATAGGCAAAAACTTTCATTATATGGAGCTGCTTTTATTTTAAACAGGTCGAATTTGATATTCATAGAAAAAAAAGAGTTAAATTTAGAAATATATTTTTACCATATTCCTTCTATATTGTACCCAATAATTGGTTATTTAGTTTCCTGGCTGAATTTTCTTATCACACTTGGGATACTTGGAGCTGGATCAGCTATCCTATTTTCTATTATGTACTTAATTCCACCATTTCCAAGATTTTAATTTATTTTATTAGAAGTTTTTTTTTTTTTTTTTTTAAAGAGAATTTATTTATAATATTTAAATTTATTAGAAGTTTCAGCTTAAAAAATCTTCAATTCCATCTTCTATCAGCTTCAATGAAATAGGTGGACTTTTTCTGTTTTGACTTATATCTATTACAAAAACGTGATATTTCATGCCATTTAATTTGTATGAGGCATTCAAATGAATAATTTTTGGATCTTTAAATATTGATATAGGATTTCTGACGCTTATTAGAATTTTTTTACCATATTGGGTGATTTTATATTTTAAAACCAAATAGCCTCATATATTTGAACTTTGATTAATTTCTTTGTACACAGTTTTCGATTCAGAAAAAGAAATCCTTCATTTAATTTTAATTTTTATCTGTTAATGTACGAAATAAAAAAATATCTCTTTTTATATTAAGTACTATGTCTATTTCTCATAAAATTTTCTTAATCTCCGATGGTTTTCGAACTAGGGCATAGTATTTTTTATTTCTTTTTTTAAAGATATAGAACTTTCTGTTTTTAAATAAGCATTGCCATTTGAGAAAAAAAATATAGTAATTATTTTTACATATTCAAAATAGCTTTATATTTTCATTTTGGAAGCCCAAACACTTTTTCCCCTGTTTTTATAATGGTAGTATACTACGAGTTATATTTTTTAGTGTATTAATTTTTTATATAGACCACTATTTTTCGAGTAATTCATCGCGATTTAAAAGTCTCTCAACTTCAAACCAACTGGTCATTTTAAATGTATTGGTCAAGTATATATATATATATATATAATATATATTAGAAAAAAACCGAAGAATTGTTTATGGGATTTAGTTGGTATTTTGGTGAGAGGAATTTAAATGTTTATTGAATAAGATTATCAAATTCATTAATACTTATATGTATAACACCGATAAAAAAATTCTAAAACTCATTAGCTATGCTCTAGTATTAGACTATTTAACCACTATAATTTTGTTTTATTGATTAAAATGTAAAAGAAATAGGACACTTCAAGAAAAAAAGGTCAATCAAAATTTTCTAATAAAAATAAGTCATTTTTTTGCGAATTTTTACAAAAATTTATTGGCGAAAATATGCTATTATTTCGAAGTCATCTGATTTGTATGAAATTTGCTTACTATTCCACATTTTGTATCATTATTCGTCACACTGCCATTTTAATAATGCCAATCATAAAAAAAGCATATGTTTTATCAAATTGTTGGTTGTACACATTTTCTAAAATTTTCTTACGATTCCTCGCATATAGCCCGATTTTTTTTCATTAGGGATGATTTTCTATGGTTTAAGTGATGAAAATTTAAAACCCAAAGATGATTTTTTAAACAAAATTTAGCTTTTTATAAATTTACATTACTTAAATTATAACATTTAATGATTTTTTTCTATCAACATCACCTCATTTAAACAAATTTTATTTATGAAAAACTCACTGATGTGTTTAATTTCACAACATTTCCTTTTATAAAAATGAAACTTTAAATTCCATTGTTTACGAAAATCTTTATATTTTATTTTATAGTATAAAAAAATTTATGAAAAATCTTCATATTTTTATCTGTAATATTAGTCGATTAAGCTTAGATAAATGAATAAAATAGTTGATTTTTGATTTATTAAGAGATAAAAATATAACTTCCTCGAGTTGATATTTTATTCCGTGATACAAAAAAAAAAAAGAGTTGATATTTTATTGCATGAAAACAATTAGCTAACCCAAAAAAAAAAATCTTGCAAGGCATAGAAAATATTGGTAATCTCAGCGCTAATAAATTCTTTTGCCGGTTAGCTGTCATGGGGCCATCAGAATTAAGATCCCAATTCATTTAACCTTATGATTGGATATTTCCAGAGAGATGTAGATGTTATTATTTTTGGGGCGGGAAGATTTCCAGAAAATCATTTCCCATTTTAAAGAATCATGTCATTAATTTGACTTTCTTAGAGTCGCATGATACGAATCATCCTCGTTTCGGATTATGCTAACTTAATCCCGTAGCACAATTTCAAAATTAACAGGAAAGAATAAAAATGATTAGGGAAAAAATAAAAACTGATTTTTTCTTTTTCCTAATTCGAGTGTGAAATTGTGTAGTAGGATTTTTTGATCTTTGACTAATTATAAAATAGTATAACTCTCACAGAAATTCAATTATCAAATTTAAATCCGTGATTTATTTATATTATCAGAATTTAGAGATCATCATGCTTCTAGAAACCCAGAGATTTATCAAAGACGAATATCAATTCCATGTGCGGTGCATTTATAGAATAAATAATAAATATAACATTAATTGGGGGGGTTTTAATTAAGCTATCGGATTTGAAAATCTATGATTAACATGTAACTCATCAAAAATGCTAGCATTTAGTAAGGTATCTACATACCTATAAAGCTTTAATGATAGTCTAATTGATATTTATTGCGAAATTGTATTTTCAGATAACAACTACACTTCTTTAAAAAATCAACATGTTTATTTTAATTTCTTAAAAAATTCCCTATATCTACCCAAAGAATGGGCCAAGCTCCATCAACAAAACTACTGTAATTTCTCTTTGATACTTTATATTCAAACGCAATACAAAAAAAAGAAAGCTTTTTTTTGGTATTATAATTTGGGAGTACGCAATTCTTACATTCATATACAGAGAGGACTGAATTCTTCTTTGCCAGAGGTACGGACAGATCGCTTGTACTTCAGCTTTTAAAAAAAATATCCCAAAATGGTAATTGTTACGGTTCAAGAAATTATCAATAATTAATTTCCTGAATAAATAAGTATATGAAAACGAAATTTTTAGTGTTTAGACGGTTTATCTAAATGAGTTTAGATATTATTTTTTTACATAATAGATTTTAAAATTAAACTTAAATTATTCCATCTCAATAATCGATGGAAAAAATTTTGTATTTTTAAATCTCCCGAATAAGTGATTATCTGGTTTATCGATTTTGAATAATCATGGAATCAAATAAACTGACGTAATTATTTTTCCATTGGCTTTAGTTTTAAAAACGTTGCTAATACGTAATTGTTAATCTATTTACATATGATCAACATATTATTTGAAGCTAAAACCAATTAATTCAATTTAAATGGATTTCTATTGGGGCTAGACAGGCAATAGACGTGACTTTCTTTTTTGGGAGCACGTTTATATACCCTTGGTAATCCTATGGTATATGCGCTCCGCCTGGCAATGAATCATGGTAATTGTTGCGGGGAATATTAATTATTAATTTCCTGTTTTGTCAACCGACAAACCTTTTCCTATATTGATGAATGATGGCATTTACTATTGTGCTAACACTAACAGTCATCTCAGATTATTTCAAGATAAGATTTATGGGGAAGTTTGCCGAATCAATAGGAATAGCAAATACAAATTTCATGTAATGCCTCTGCACTTATAGCCTTAGATTTACTTGATTTTTATTTATAATTGTACAGTGACTTGTGACATACTCTTCAAACCATTTAAATATGACCCACCCTATTAATCTAACATTTAATCATCCAAATCCAAAGTTTCCTGGCTATTCTCTCTTTAAGCATTTTCACAATATCACCCTTTTTTGACTAGTAAAATTTAGTAAGGCTTCAAGATCTTCCAAAAGTCTTCTAGAAGATATCTTATTTCTTGTTTCTTTTGCACTTTATCACCAAGTTTTTCTTTCAAGCAGTCGGAATAAAGAGCCTATTTCTCTAAAATAACAATACCTATTCACACCGCCTTTACAAATACAGTTTACACATAAAGAAACAATATCAAGCCCATTAGCCAGTGATAGGTTGATTCCGAAATGGGGTCTTCAGGCATCACGAGTATAGTTGTTGGAGGCAATCCCCTAGAGCAGAATCCTTCCAATCCAATTGCTTTGTTTTTGATCCAAATGTGCTTTATAGTATGTGTTTCAAGGGCCTTAAACTTGGCTTTTAGTAAAGTCAATCAGCCTAGAGTAATTTCAGAAATCGTGGGTGGGATAATCCTCGGCCCAACAGCTCTCGGCAGAATCCAATCTTTTAGAAACTCAATTTTTCCTATCTCCTCTCTAACCTATTTGAATTTGGTCTCAAATATGGGTCTGATTTTGTTTTTGTTTATAATAGGACTTGAACTGGACATACATACCCTGAAATCTCAAATTAAAAAAAGTGCCTTAATAAGTATAGCTGGAATGATCGTACCTTTCATCGCTGGCGCTCTGATTAGTTTTATACTCTACAACACCTTTCAGGATTCTGGCCAATTTTATGTATTTTTGCTTTTTTGCGGAGTCTCTATCTCTATTACTGCATTTCCTGTGTTAGCTCGTATATTAAGTGAGCTTGATATGCTCAAAACAACGGTTGGGTTTGCCACAATAACTGCGGCTTCTGTAGACGACGTTACTGCTTGGGTTTTATTGGCTCTAGTAATTGCGCTATCTGGAAGTGCTAGTGGTTTGTCTGCTCTATGGATACTAATGATTGGAGTTGCTTACGTTCTTTTTGTTTTCTTTGTGATACAAAGGTTTTACATCAAATATCTAAACAGGGAAGGATTTCTCAACGGGAGAGATCCCAATCCCCAAGTCGTTTTCATAACTTTCACCATGGTTTTCATCTCTGCCTGGTTCACTGATGTATTGGGTATTCACGCAATTTTTGGCGCGTATATCATAGGCGTTATTGTTCCGCATAACGGAGGTTTTGCAATTAAAATAGCCGAGAAAATCGAAGATTTGATATCTATATTCTTTTTGCCAGTCTACTTTGCATTGTCCGGATTGAACACAAATCTTGGACTGCTAAATTCGGGGAAGGCGTGGCTTTTGTTAATATTAACCGTTTTCGCCAGTTTCTTCGGAAAGATAGCTGGATGCTCTTTAGCTGCCAGATATGGGAAATTTTCTTGGAGAGAATCTCTGACTATTGGTGTACTAATGAGTTGTAAAGGTTTAGTTGAGCTAATAGTTCTCAATATAGGCTTGCAGGCCAAAGTTATAAACGAAAAAGTATTTTCTATCTTGGTTCTCTCAGCCCTTGTGACAACTTTCACTACGACTCCAATAGTCAAATATATGTATCCCCGAAAACACTTTAAATACGTTGAAGATGACAAATTCGATTTACACACTAATACTGACAAAATCTCAATTTTTCCGGATGAAAAACATAGCTTTGTCGATGGAGATTTTGGTGCTTTGGTTGTTATAAATAGACAAAAACAACTGCCAGCCATGATTACTTTAGTAAGTTTATTCAGCAATCCTAAAAACGAAAAGAGTTTTATAAACTCCAAACTTAGTACATTCGCCAATGGTTTCAATAATATCCAGTTTTATTTTTTGAGGCTGATTGAAATGACTTCCAGAGAAACCTCTGTGATGCTGCATTCTGAGTCAGAAAATTTTGAGTTTAATGATCCTGTATTAGCTACGTTCCGTGCTTTTTCCCAAGTTTCCAGCATTAGTTCAACCCTTCAATTATCTGTATCAAACAAGGATAATTTTGCAGAAAACATTCTTGACTACGCAAACAACTTTAAAGTTGATTTAACAATAATTCCTGCTCTAGGGAAGGTTGAAACACTCGGTGATTCTAACTATGAACCATATTCAGGAATTTTACATGATGTAAACCTATCACCTTATAGCAAGGCCACACAAATAGATTTAATTAATCGACTGTTCAAAAAGTCTAAATCAAGTGTTGGGATATTTATCAACAGAGGTCTCATATCAGCTGGGTTCTGTAATGAGACTTTAAATTTCACCAGAAAAATCTCAGCACTAAAAAAAGGATCTCAGGAATCCAGAGAACATAAGAATTTGGATTCATTAAATTTAGAAGGTTCTAAATCTCAATCTCAATCACTTTTTACCGATGACTTGGACTTGAATCTTCCTATAATCTTCATTCCTTTTTTTGGTGGCCCTGATGACGTGTGTGCTGTCAACACTGCTATTAATCTCTGCTCCAAGTCCAAAGTAAATATCTTGATAATATATTACAGTTTATCAATTGAAGTTACTGCTGAAAACCCTTCATTAAGTTTCGAGGACTTTTGCGAATCATCTCCTATTTCAGTGCCCAGAAGTGTCTTACGCCACGACTCTCCAAGAGCTAATATTAGATCCAGGAGTGTTCCCAATAACGGGAATAATACTCAAAAAGGTTCAGCTGGAACACATCCCTCAAAATTCAATCCTAATACAGGTATCGATACACCGTTGAAAGAAATGATTCAGAATACTCAAAGCGATTTTTTATTTTTGGGTGAACTTTTTAAGGTAGACATAGACCAGAAATTAAATTCTTTAACTTGTAATTCCAATCTTTTTTATGGAGAAATCTCTTCGAATAAGAATTTATTGGTAGATCCCTATAAAATATCTATCAGTCCCAGCACATTGAATCCATCTAACGGAACTACAAATATGAAAGCATCTGAACAAGTCGAAAATTCCTTAGGGAGCTCTTTGGGAAGTCCAAAAGATATTTTTGGAGAACATGGTAATTCTTTCAAAAAGACTGGCCAATCCTCTTCTGAAAAGAATGATTCTAATTCGGTTTTGGGCCCCTTGCCCAAAAAAAATGTTCAGATATATGAGGAATTAGTTTCTTCTCCTCAATTCAATGACCCCGAGTTCAAAAAAAATTCCGATTATATTAAGGACTTATTCAAATCCTTTAAAAGTCCGATACACGATAATCTTCACCTGCGAATCTTAAAAACAAGCACACCCCTGTTAACATCTTTAAGCCACACATTAATTTTGCGAAGCTGCGATTTGGTGGTTTGCGGTAGAAATGTTCGAGATTGTAGTACTAATGATAAAAATTCGGTTGATATTTCAGAGATAAACTCTTTAAAAGCACAAAAATTTCTAAACCATCTAACTGAACTTAATGGGAGTGGTATTCTCAATAGTTTCAAAGTAAATGATGATGATAGAGACGCCATTGGGGTTTTCGGTGAAAGGGTTTTGTGTATAAAATCTAGAGCCAGTAATTTAATTATCCAAGCAAATCAAGAAAATATTCCTGAACTGCAAGATGAAATTTCTGAATCAGTGTAAATTTTTATTAACCCAATGGCCTCTAAAAATTGAAGTTATATATACCTAATATGATCGATAAAAACCTCAATTCTGTATATTCATTTTTTTAAAAATTTAATGCATCTAATTTAAAATTTCATTTTATTTTTCTCAATAACGGGGGATTTTTATTAGTTTCAATATCTATGCTTTTTAATGTATTTTTTTCGTTATTATAAAACAGTTTTACAATACCCCCCTCCCCCCATTTCTATTATAATGCATTCAACTTTTCAAATTTTAATGTCACTCTAGATTTTCATGTAAACGGGTTTTTGGCTTTTATATTACTTGTAAAATTCTAGCATCTAATTAGGTTAATTCTCACACCAACATCAATTAAAAAAATTTGAGCATCAGATAGTGATAGCAATAATTTAAAAACTTAAAAAGTGCTATTTAACTCGGATTATCATAAAGATTGCTGGGATGATATTTTTAATTAATTTGTCTTACAATTAAACTCGGCATTACAAAAAAATGTTGGAATGATATATCGTATAAATTTTTTTTCAGACCAGATGAATCCCTTTAATCTAAGGCTCTAAACAAAAGAAAATAGGTGAATATGAATGCGGCACTATCTGATGGTTCATAAACTTAATCCAATTGATGTTGAATAAAATAAACATTTAGCCTAATTTCTTTGAAGCGGCTGTAATTGTATCTAAGTGTGATATAATGGATGTAACTGTTTCCTATTGTCTGAACTAGTTATACAAGACCAAAAAATCTAAAATAAGGATCAATAAACATATTGTAAGTTTAAAATAGGTAATAAATTAGACATGTAAAAGCGATTAAGAAAAACTAATTAAATTTAATAAAGAACTGCTGTGCTGCGAATAGCTTCATCAACTAGTCTGAAGTTCATTATATCCAATGATTGTGACCACTTCCCAGATTGCGACTATAATATCAAATGGACTGGTATTACCATGGCACTATCTGATACGCCCAGCAACAAGACCCCTAGTACTGATGGCGTGCCTAGTGAGATGTAAAAACTGGTGGTCTCAAAGAAAATTCCCGAGTCGAAAATGCCGAAAACTATTCCCAAAATTATCAATTTAATGTATGATTTTGGGGAAATTCCGACTAATATAGACACTAGTATACTAGTGCCAGTGCCGAAAAAAGGTGATATGAAGGATACAGATAACTATCTAAAAAATTCACTGGTTCCAACTCAACCAAAGCTATTATCCAAAATAGTAGCTCCCAAACTAGCTTATATCGATAGGAAATATGAAATTTTAATCAATGAACAGGTTGGATTCCGAAATTTCGTAGTCTGCGCTGCTCAAGTGACCACCTTATATGAAATTTCCCACCGAAGAAAAATAAAAAATGTAAAAACCACTATATTATATATCGACTATAGCAAAGTCTACGACCAAGTAACCCAAACCGCGCCGCTATACAAACTGAAAGCCATTATGATTGAAGGAAAGTTACTAAAAGCTATCTGGAGCATGTACAGATATCCAAAAATAGCTTTTAGGATTGAATATCATGTCTCCAAACCTACTGACTACCATGTTAGATGATACAAGGCTGTCCAGCCTTGCCGATAATATTAGATTTTTATATTAAAGATCTTTTCAATTGAATATAGGGTGATATGTTCCTGGAATCACTCTATTATACCTGTGCTGATCTTTGCCGACGACGCTATGGTATTGGCCAAATCTGAGACGAAAATACAAATAGCATTAAATAAAATCACTGAATGGTCAAACGCATGGGAAATTACTGTGAATTTATTTAATTCGGTGTAATGAATGGTGCAGGTCCCCAATCTTCCGATCTGATAATACAAAGCCAAAAAAATCCCAAATATTGATCAGTACATATATTTGGGCTATAATGAAAAATAAATGGGTTGTGTTAGTGACCATCAAAAACAACAAATCAAAAGGTCAGAAAGGCTTTCTGCCCTGCTTATAGCTTCCTGAGACGGTCTGAAGTGCCAAAAAGCTTAAAGATAAAATCTATAAATTCGGTTCTGATTCCTATTGGTTGTTATGGAGGCGAGACCTTTTGCATGAGTGAAGTAGATTCAAGCAAATACCGGCTGAAATCGACAAAGCTATCCGAATGGCTGCAAATGTGGGTAGTTTTACTGCCATGAAACGGGTCAAAGTCAACTGGGAATATAATCTGCCTTCTTAAAAGCCAGTACTGTTAGAAAGCGTGCATATCACAAATGGCAAAGCTTAAAAACTTGGATAACTTAACTGATTAAGTCATCCATCAAGTCCAGAATGGCCACCTGGTTAAATGACTGTGCAAGATGGATAAAAAAAATCTGTGTCCAAAATTCAAAGAGCAAAAAAACCATCACCTTAGTATACAGGAAAAAAAAACAACCGGTCTAAAATCCATCAGTGGATTGTGGAAATAAAAATAGGCGTAAAAGGAAACTGGATGAATCTTCAGCTGCTGTATCCTTACCTGAAAATTTGCCTCCAGGAAATCGTGAAAATGCGAATGGGAACCTTCCTTAACGTCAAGCTACTATCAAATATGAAAATTTTAGATGAATTATTTAAAAAAAATTATCCCTTCTGCAAAATCGATGTGCCAAAAACTATCCACCAGACCTTATTAAATTTCTTTCGATGGGATATAGAGTGAAATGAAACAATCTACCGGTTCATACTTGCACCTACCATCCCAGACACAAAAAACCTTCTTTCAAATTTAAATGAATCTCGTTTGGGGATAGTCGGAAGATTCCTTGGGTATGGGAGGAGGGTGTCTAAACATACTTTGATTCAACCACAAAATGTGGACTCTTATCATAAATTTTTGTCAGAAACAGCCAAATTTCTGATTGTCATCTGCATGCCACGAAAACTTAAGCTGCCGAGTTTAAGTGATTAAACAGCCCCCTTAAACCAAATGAAAAGAGATAAGGAGCTGATTTAGCGGAAGAGAGGAGTTGTTTGAAATTTTTTTATAATTAGTTTTTATAACTTTTTATTAACTTTAAATAAATTTCCCGTAAAAAAAATAATCTGAAGTGCATCTAGCCTAAAATAAAAATGATGAATTACATTATAATAATTCCTATATATAGTGACATCTTGAAGCCATAAGCGAGTTAAAAAATAATCAAACCGATGTAAAATTTAATACAAAAAGATATTCGCATTTTCTGTAAAATCTAAAGATTTTTTTCCATGAAAAAAGTTCAAAAAAACTATTTTTAAATATTTCTTCCAAAAAAAAGTTAGTACCAGTGAAAATACATAAGCGGATCATAATTAAAAAAAATAAGCTACTATATCAAATCTATTAAAAATCCGCTATACTTATCCTTGTAAAATTATGAGTAACCAAGGAAATTCTTTTTTTTTTTAAAAAATTCAATACGTGAAACTAAAATAAAAATAAAAATAACTAAAAAATAAAAAGCTGATATAAAATTTATGGTAGTATGTAACCAGAAATTCTGATAAAAAAAAAGATACATATCTCATAATTTTGATCAAAAACCTAAAGCTAGGGCCTACTAGGAATCAGGAATGTTTTAATCGGGAGCCTCGCAACGAGCTAAAGACTTTTAGGTATTAAGTTTTTAGATAAATGCTTTAAAAATAATTTTTAATATACAAAAAAAAATTCTCTAAACTATTAAAATAATTTTACTGAATTAATTGAGGCGGAAAAGTTATCGAAATGAAACGGCCAGTCTTTCCATAAATTCTCTGATATGGTTATAAATAAATTCAAAAAATTCCAGTTGGGAATAATTAGAAAGCTATTCTATGGGGAAAGAGGGTGGTGTAAGTATAATTTGAGTTGAATTCAAGTCTTCATTACATCTAGAACATTTTTTTTATACAATTTTCGTTTTAAATTTTAGTTTGATGTGACTCAAATTGAAAGTTTAAAATATTAATGAGTAGAATTGTGTCGATAAAAAATGGAAAAAAAGAGACTAAGTGGAATCAGAGATTAATTGAAGGATTTTTCAAAAAAATATTTAAAAATTTTTGCAAGAATTTATCAAGTTTAAAACAAATCCTTCGTATAAAATATTAGATATATTTGTCCTATTTACAACATTACAAAACAGTCAAAATGAAAGATATATTTAATATTAAAAATACAAATTTATTTTCATTTAACATAAAAATTTAGCGATTTAACATCAAAAAATGATATTTAGGATATAAAAATCGGATTTTCAGTTCGCTTAAGTAAAAAATAAAAAAATTTATTAGAAATTATTCTTTATTGGCAGTTTTTTTTAAAATCTTAGCTCGAATAATATATCCAATATTTGGTCTGAAAGTGAGCCAGAAAACCACTGTTACTTTTTTCCACCCAGATTATAAAATGATTAAAATTCTGTCATTTAAAAAAATGTATTTTATATTTTGAACATAGATTTTTATTTTATTTTTCAGAAATTTTCCTAAAGAGATTTAGAAATAGCAATTATCAAAGTGAAACTTCCGTGTTGTGCTCAAATCCTTATTGTCTAAGCTGTTTTTTTTTCGAAACCGGGAATATATTGGGCTTCAAGTATGTATTAATGCATAATTTATTTTGGATATTTTTAATTTTTATAAGACTTAATATGGGGCGTTATTTTAATATTAAACCTATGCAAACATTAAATCAATTTCTATTTAAATTCGGATGATTTCATTTCAAAATTAAAAATAAATAAATTTCAAAGCAGGTATAGTATTAAAATGAAAACCAAATCCACCAAATAGTAGCTTTGGAGCTTTTTTTTAAAAAATAAAAACTATTTCTGATCGAAAATTTCAAAAATTATATTATGAAAGTTAAATCACACTTGAAATAAGACTTGAAAAATATACATATAGGATTTTTTAAAAAATAGTTAATGATTATTTATAAAAATACTAAGCTCTTCAGGTTCAAATACCAAATCAC
Source organism: Smittium mucronatum (assembly GCA_001953115.1). Lineage (NCBI taxonomy): Eukaryota > Fungi > Kickxellomycota > Harpellomycetes > Harpellales > Legeriomycetaceae > Smittium > Smittium mucronatum. The sequence continues at coordinate 14,904 of LSSL01002569.1, forward strand.
GCCTTATCTCAAACTTGTATAATATGAAACTAAATTTTTAGAACCTAGAACATATTTTAGAACACTTTTCGGTAAAAATCACAAATCTTTCCTATTCTTAAATCCAAACCAATATTATTCTAATTTTCAAATCATTTAAAATCTCAATATCTATCCTTTATTCCAAAATATAATCACTGACATTTTTAAAGAATATTTATTACTCATTTTTTCTTAAAAGTAAAAATATATTCTGTAAAGATAAAATAATTTATGAGATCAAAAATATGCTAATTATAATATATAATCCGAAAAAAAATAATTCCCTAATTATCATATATATGCTTTATGTGGATGCGACCTTTATGTGATTTTTATGTGGTTGTGATCTTTTTTTGGTGATCTTGAGCCATTGTTGTTTTGAAAAATATTATATTTTGTTAAAAAAGTTGATGGTGTAAATATTGCATAATAAAAACTCTTATTATTTTAGGAAAGTCCCGAAAACAGAAATAATTAATTTTATATATTATTTTAAATTTTACAAAATTAAATCCTAATTATTGGATCAATTTGATAAAATATTCTTCAAAAAAAATTTTAAATTTAGGAAATAGTATGAAAATTTAGAATATTAATCAATAATCTCTTAATTTTGATTAGGAATCAGTATGGAGGAATGGTAGGAGTCTAGTTGGTGATAATATTATATTCTATACGAATTAAACCATTAGTTAAATGTTAGAACGATACTAGAGAGTTTATATTTCCTTAAATCTATTGTTCCATTTAGCATGAAAAAAATAGTATTCTTTTGGCAGATTAAAATTATGGTTTTAATAAAAATATTATTATTAAAATATAGTTTAAATTTTTTTATCTAGATGTAAAAAAAACATCTAATTAAACATTATTTTTTTTAATGTTGAATTAAAATGATTTTATTGGCATAAAGGTTCCGTGAAAATATTGTTCGATAATTGGTAAAATCTACCAGATAATAACTTATTAACGCTATCCAATGATATTGTTTAAAAAATTGGATCATATACACATAAAGATCAAATACACCAAAAAAAGATCACACCCACATGAGGATCATGTCCACATTAAAAATATATATAAGTTGTTTGTGATAGTGATTATTTGATGGATTTGAGTATTTTTTAATAAATTTATGACTAGATGAAATCGATTTTTAAATAGAGATTTTTCGCCTCTTTTCATTGGAGATTTGATATATATATTTTTATATTAATCATCAAATTACATGTGATAATTTAGATTAAATCAATATTAACCAATAAATAAATTTATTATTTTATACTCAGTCTATAATTGAGTGTTAGTAGATATAACTTAATATGTCTTTTAGTTTTAAAATACATCCCCACAGAATGAGATACCGAAATACTGTGAAAAAAATCTACTCAAAAAAAAACCTACAAATATTCACATGGGCAGTTTTAAATAGTACCAGTTTTTTAAATAAATAAGTAACTATAAACTATAATTAACCCCCAACCCCACATCACCCCTTATTTAAACCCATTAAAATACGTATACCACTTTTAATCTAATCGAAAATTCAAAAAATAAAACACGAAAGAAATCGAAGGTTTACCAGGTAACTTTAAAAAAAAAATTATAAATTCAAATCTTATTAATTTTTCCATTTTTACAATGAAATAAAGAAAAAAAAATTTGAATATAAATTACCCTGGTGTGTTATATTATTTTTGTACTTTTTTTATAGTTTATTCTGTATTAAGGAGAGAAATTTTCTCCTTTTTTCATTTTCAAATAATCAAATCCAAAGCTTTTTGTGTAATAATGCTAAAGATTTTTATAATTTTTTACCAAAGAGGTAAAAAAAATTTATAAGCGAAAAAAAAAAGAAGATAAAATTATAAAGTAT
>LSSL01002570.1:0-36749 GCA_001953115.1 Smittium mucronatum
CGTAGGTACGCAGCCGGTAGTCCGGCAGAGGAGCTTATTGTATTTAGGATAATAGTCTTTTCTATGTGAAACCACCATCACCATAGTCGACAGGAAAAATAAAAATAACCGGTCAAAAATCCACCAGTGGACGGTGGACCGAAAAATCGGCGGAAAAGGAAACTGGACCAATCTTCAGCTGCTGTACCCTGGCCTGAAACTTGGCCTCCAGGACATTGGGAAAATGCGAATGGGGACCTTCCGGACCGTCCAGCGACTATCAAATATGAAGTTTTTAGATGAAAAATTTAAAAAAAATTGACCCTTCTGCAAAATCGATGTGCCCGAAACTGTCGACCACATCTTATTAAATTGCTCCCGATGGGACATACAGCGAAATGAAACGATCGTCCGGTTCATACCATCACCGATCCGCTCGGACATAAAAAACCAACTTTCTAATTTCAATGAATCCCGGTTGGGGATAGTTGGAAAACTCCTTGGGGGGGAGCCTAAACAAACTTAAAGCCAGATACAAGCTGACATCACCGATTTTTAATTTGTGTTGTAAACAGCCAAATTCCTGATTGGCATCTGCGTGCCACGAACACTTAAGTTTCAGAGTTTAAGTGATTTGCCAGCACCCTTGAACCAATGTCCTCGAGGCATGGAGCTGCTAGAGCGGCAGAGGGGAGCTGGGATTAATTTTTTTAATTTTTTTAAATTAGTTTTTTTAACTTTTTATTAACTTTAAAATAAATCTTTCGTAAAAAAAAAACAGGCTCAAAATATAAATCATAGGAATAATTGATCAAATCCAAAAATCTGATATTTTAGACTGAATAAAAAGATTGAAAATTAAATTTTAAGGAAATAAAATTTAAAATGATCAAGGATTACTAGGAGTTAAAACTAAAACTCTTTTTGGCTCTTAAAATCAGTAAAAACTTAATTTCGTTAAATATGTATCATTCATCAAACCTACATTTGAGTTAATTGCATATTATTACAATTTTGATGTTTTTTCAAACGGCTTTCTGTTATAATTTGCGGGTTTGGATTCAAATACTGAGCTGGTGTCATCAAGAAATATGAATATATTAAAAAAAGATAATTTATTTGATGAAATAAATTTAAGCTTGGTTGAGGTTTATGAGTATGTTTTCCAAAGTAAAGAGGTTCAATCAGAAAGAAAAAAAAGATGAAACCAATAAAAGCCGATAACTTTTTAATGAATCATATCATATATTAAACCCTTCTCCTAATAGATTCTATCCTGAATCCTCAACAACAGAATTTATACTTTATAAAATCTATGGAATAGTTTATTTAGAAAGAACACATATAAGTAATAATACTACAGAAAGATTCGAGTTCCGAAATATAAGCCAAAAGACTGTGTTGCATAATATAAGTGAAAATAGTAATTTTTCTTTTCAAAAAGTTTTTGATGAATTTGGTGAATTCAAAAATAGTTTCAATACAATAAATGGGGAATTAAATGGACTTAAATTTTTTGAAAACCACAAGAAAAACTTACTAAAAATTCACATTAAATCAAATGGAGAAAAAAAATTTGAGCCAAATATTAGTAGAGTGACGGGAATTAGAAGGTATTCCATCCCTAAAGATTTAAAAGCATGATCTGGATCTAGCGTGTCAAATCAAGATCGATATAAATTAAAGCTTTTAAAAAGAATTACATAAAAGGGAAGAATAATAACACCGCTAGTGCAAAAGTATACGAAAAAATCAACGATTATTTTATGTTTACTCCTAAATTTATTAATGATAATGCAAATAAATTAAAGAAATTTTCTCTGCTAGAAGAAAAAATTAAGAAGCTTTACTCTAAGAGGGATGACTTCATTAGATCTGAGATAGAGCAAAGAATGAGTTTTTGGAAGCCTAATTCTAGTGTTAAAAATAATTCTGAAAAAAAACTTACCTTGTATGACCATGATACTCGCGTTGATTCCGAATATTTAAATAAGAATATATCAAAATATAAAAATACTAATGGAATACTATTACCAGACCTGTCTGATAAAAAAACGATGATAGAATTAGCCAAGATGTGCGTCAACGGTTATCATCCAAAAAAAGGAAAATATTGGGTACATGTAATTGATGATTGGGACAGTAAAAGTAAAGGGTGGTATTCCGTCGGCCTGAAAGATCAAATATATACATCAAAACAAAATAGAGTGATGGTAATAGCATTTAAAGGAACTTCAATTACTTTAGTTTGCAATGTGAACCTTCAAACGATCAATAAGGATAAATTCAATGTAAATTATATATTTTAGCATATAAATTTTATTCCATGGTTAATATTTAAAAATATTCTAATTTTTTTAAATGAATTAGGATAGTATTTTATTCTCGTGTTTTTGCGGTGAAAAAGGTTTTTTTTTAACAGCTCATGTGATTGAAAAATGGCCAACAATGTTTGTAATCAGAATTGTTTACTAGAGAAAATCTTAGGTGATAGATCATATATACCACCAGAATTGGATATAATAATTGACGTTATATTGAGATATCCTGATTCATACATTGCTTTAACTGGACATTCTTTTGGCGGATCAATAGCTACTTTGGCAGGGTTATTTCTTGGAGTACCAGCCGTTTCATTTGAGGCACCAGGGGACCAATTAGCGGCAACTATATTGGGATTTCTCACACCATCTTCAAATTTTTACAAGAGACTTTCTATTTGGCACGTTAGACACACAGCAGACCCTATATATATTGGAGATTGTGTAGTTTCAGACAGTTTATGTCAGTTAGATGGGTATAATATAGATTCAAAATGCCACTTTTAAAATAAATGCGTTTTAGATACAGTAAATGATCTCAGACTTGAGAAAGGTTTGTATTATCATCAACTGGATTATGTAATATCAAATTTTTTGGAGAAATATGGAGATATAAAACATAGATTACCAATTTGTAAACCCAAAATTGATTGCCGAGATTGTGACAAGCTGAGATTTGAACTAACATATTGCTTTTGACACTTATATTAATAAAAAACATCTATTTCTGTGAATTTTACCAAAAGCTTTTTAATGTTTAGGCCTTATTTTCAAGCCAGTAAATCTGTAAAAATGAGTCCAGTTGGTCAATTTTTATATAAAAAGGATAAATTCTACACAATCAGACCAATTTAATATTAAATGGAATTTTTATTAGATAAATCGCTTTTAAAATAAATTATACATATTTAATTTTATCGGTGAGGTTTTATATGCTCCTAAGAGTGAATATCTTAAAACGACTCAGAAGGCATAAGTAGTGTATTTTCCTAGTACAATATACTAAAATTTTACATAACTTAGTATAATTATTGAATGGGAGGGTTAAGAAGGTGCACAGTGATTTTAAGGACAGTGATTTCAGAAGAAGGCCACCCCAAAATAGGAGGAGCCGATCTAATAGCACAACTGAAACATATCTTAGTGCCCAAGCCCGGTCATCAACAGTCATATGGATATCATCTTCCAACAAAAATTGTAGGAAATCCATGCCTATCAATACCACTATTGCATAGGTGCCTAATTTTATCAATCCTGTTAGAAGTTGGCTCTGATTTGGATATAAATAGCCTTTAATGAACTATTTTTTGTTGAAAAAGAGCTTAATTCTTGACTGCATTTATTCTCATTCATGACCTACCAGAAGCAATGTCAGGGGCAGTATTTCGGTTGATAGATTGAACCTTTTATCCGTAGGCACCCAGCCAGTAGTCCAGCAGAGATGTTTATTGTAGCTAGGATAATAGTCTTTTCTATACGTCTTTTATTTATTTTTATATTTTTTTAGTAATGCTTTTAATGACGTCATCTTACAATAAAATTACTCGATAAAAAAATAAAATCCTTTATTTTATCAAGAAAAGAGTAAGGAATCTCCCTATTTCATAAAAAATAAATCACCATAAAAATTTTGATATATGTGTTTTTTATTGTGAAGAGAGAAAGTATCTGACTAGCATAAAATATAATAAACAAAATTAGTGGTAAATTTGATTTGGGAATTAAATAGATCAGAAATCCATTAATTGGCGCATGTTAAGAATCATTACAGGGGTTCCAATTCAACAGATTTTTTTTTCATCCCAATGGATGTTTTTCAATGGCAACAGATCCCCTTTTTTCATTATATTGGACCCTTTTTTTAATTCCAATAGACATTTTTTTCTGGGTCTGTGGGGTCATTCTTATAACCAACAAGAGGCTTTATCTTATGAATATTAAAGGAGGGGGTTTTTTTACGGGAAATTTATTTTAAAATTGATAAAAATTTATAAAAACTAATTAAAAAAAAGTGAAAATTTTTCAAAAAATTTTCACCCAATTCCCATCTGCCGCTCTAGTAGATCCATATCTCGAGGGAATCGGTTCACCGGGATATTAAAGGGTTAAAAAATTCTTTTGCTTAAAATGATGCACATTTTTTATGAATCTAAGAACTCGCGTGAAAATCTATTTTTCGTCAAGAAAAAACTTTTCTAAATTTTAATTAGTGAATAAAAACATGACTCAGCCAATAAATTAAAAAAATCGATAAAATTGGTCGGAAAGCAATTAAAAATGGTTAAATAGAGAGATTATCGTAATAAAGTACATTTAACGAATTAAATATTCGAAATAAGTAATATTTTCAAGTTATTTTGAATTTATTGGTCTAAATTTTTTTTTTTATCAACTTAATTTTTTACTAGAGATTAATTATTCAAATTCGTATTTTCTTTATTAATTTCTGATTCAATTTATGAAAAATTGAGCATTAAAATCAAAAAAAAATCTTCCGATAATCCTTCATGGTTTTTTTAAAAATCTAGGCTTTATGAACAAACTCAGTTTCTATGAAATACACACTTTTTATGAAAGCGATGCTTATTTTCGAATTAAAATACAAAAAGATATTTAATTAGTCAAAATATTGTCAATTCAGCTTATAGAAAGAGCATAACATCCAATAAGAATAAATTATCCCAATAAAATGGTCTTTTTTTATCTCTTTAACAACTAGATTGCTTAATTGTGTAATCATTAATAGCTAAAGTTTACACTGCTTTGGTTCCTTTTAATAAAAGGTTATATTCTATTAGATACTCGATTTTAATCTCCAAAATTTGTTTTTGGATTCATCTATTCTAAGTATGATGAGACTTTTAAATTAAAAGGCTAAGGAGAAATCAACAAAAGCAGAATTTATTAAAAAAAAGTCAAGCGAAGCTACTTGTGGGTCAATTAGAAGTAATACTAGAACCAATTCATCTTAAACCCAAAGTATAAAGTTGCAATTAACTATCTTTTATTTAAAAAGTTTAGTACTACCAGCACAAAAATGTTTCTTTTTTCTTTTCCAATTAAAAAATGTATTAGAAATAATTATTTATAATTAGTTTAATTCATAAAATTATCTAATGGAGAATGAGTATGAAATAACTAGAAGCTCAAAACATCATATGACCCTGAAAGGGCTAAATATAGAAAAGGCTAAAAAGCTAAATAGTGGATTCTGCATAAACAGATTAAAAAACTTTAGGGCTTAAAAAAACTAAAACCTGCTAGCGTATGCATCCCATTGGATATTTTAAGTTGCAAAGAATGAAAATCCACTAAAAAAAATATGGACTACTAATTAGCAAGTATTATGATAAGAAGAATTACTTATAAAAACGGCTATATCGTATTTCTAAAATTACCAGTCATAACTAGTTTAAAAAAACTGATAAGATTTTTTTAGTTTAATTTTTATCGAATTCTCTAATCCATATAGTTATATCAAAATAACTCCTAAGATTATTTAATAAGTGAAAATATTTCAAATTAATTTTTCCATAAACTTTATATTTATTCTTTTATGTCATTACTGTATTTGAAAACTTTAAACCCCACATTTAATATAAAAGCGACCTTTTGATTTTATGGATAATTTTATTTATTAATTTTTCTTCATTTAATTAATTAATCAAAAATAAAATTTGATTTCCCACTTATTTATATTTAACTCAAAAATATTACTTATTTCGAATTTTAATTCGTTAAACTACTTTATTACGATAATTTCTCTAATTTTAAAAAAATTATAAATTATCCAATAGAAATCAAATTAGTAAAATTACAGTAAAATTATTAATATGGCTGTCGATTTTCCAAATAGAGGTCAATTTATGCAAGAATATGTTAAATTAGTCATTTTTTATTAAAAATATATCGATATGAGATCAATAAAACCATCTAATGATATTTAAAATATCTGAAAGAAGTTTAATATTAATAATATTAATAACGCTCAGACCTACGTGAAATGTTGGTTTTTTATCTAATATATGTATAAACTCGAGTATTTAAGGGTTTAAAAAGAAATTTTCCTTTATTATATAAATAAAAAGAAATTAATATAAAAAATTCTATAAAACTTAAAAATGCAAGGTTCTATATGAAATTTGGATATTTCAGATCAATAAAATTTTTCTAATTACTCGCCCTTTTGGAAAATAAAAAATTTAAAAAACCACAAATCTACAATTCGCTGTGTATAAAATTAAAAAATTGCATCTGACTTAGAAAGATAAAAATTTGGGAGCATTATGATGGTGGAAGAATAAGATTTTCCCAAAATAACATCATTTAAAATGCGTTAGATATTTATCCAAAAACTTCAAGGATGTTATATTAGAGCTTAGATAATCTTTTTTATAATATAGCGATATAAAGAAAATATTGGAAAGAAAAATCAGATCAGTTTGAATAAAAACATTAACAATCATTTTAAAAACGAATATATATATATATAGCAACCGCCCAACTTTAGACGAATTTATTAATATTTATGAAATATTAAATAAAACGAACTAATCAATGAGCCCTATTTAGATAGTTATTCAAGCGAAAAATCAAATATAAAAGCACTCATAACCTCTAAATATGGATTAATGCTTTTATCTATGTCTAAAAATATGTATATATTTTTTAATTTTAAATTAGTCGAGAATAATTATCCTGTTATAATAGCCGGTATATCTTTTATTCGAATGAAATTTAATTACGTTTCGATATCTGCTATAAGAAAAGATTCTGCTGAGTCTTATATTTGGATTCTGAAAACTTTAAAAAAAAGATATGAATAGGATTTTTGGGGGGGGGGGGATAAAGAAATTCTTAGCAGGATAGGCGTCCTTAGATTTCAGATGCTGTTAATATAGTTCACCCGAAGATGAAAAAAATACACTTTTAGCTCCATATTTTCAAAAAAATGATGAAATAGATATAGGGTTTAGATGAAACAATTAGAAATTGGATATATAACGATTTTATCAAGCTTCAATTATGCAAACAACTAATTTAATTCAAAATAAAAACAATTTATTTATAATATAATGGAGAAAATTTGGATAAATGGAGGTGAAGATTATAAAAGTAAATGAACATTTTTTTCAGAAAAAATTATCTCTGGTATGAAGAGATATTTTGTCTTTCCCACCGACAAATTACTGTTTAGAAAGATTCAATAGAACCTTAAAAGGCCAATATAAAAGTTAAAACAAAATTATTTTTTTATTTTTTTTAAAAATCTCTGTTAAGGAGCTTAGAATTATGTAGACTGGTACTAACCAGAATTTGAAAAGATTGACAACAATGAAATAGTTCTGCTTAAAAACTCAAAAACTTGGCTCTTATCAAATTCAGAGGATGTACATTTCAAGATATATCTTGTTATAGATAAGGAATTAAGTCTCGAGAGAAAAATCCAAATTAAGGTATCAATTGGAAGCTGTAGTTTGAACAGGCTTCACTGATTGTTAATATATTTTAATATTAAGTTTTATAGTTTGCAGAATTTGATTTAATATTTGGAAAAAAAAAATTTTGCTCATAAAAAGCTTTTTGAAAACAAAAAAGTGCTGTCATGCACACTCGGTTTTTAGTTATATAAACCCATCAATATTCTATGTGTAACATTATTATAGGATGTTTGAAAAGCAGGAAGACCAAAAAAGGTAACCAAAAACCAAAATTTTGAAATGGATTAACAGAAAAAAAATTTTAAATACTTTATTTTCGTTCGAATAAAAAAAACCTAATTTTTTAAAATATGAATCATGGAATAAATTTCAATTTTTTGAGTATTTTAATTTCATCTTTTATAATATTTAATTTTTATTAAATATATGCAACTTAAAACCAATGTATAATTATCATTTAATGTACATTAAATTCAAATTATGAAATAATGATACCACTAAAAAGACATTTTATGAGTGATTATTGGATTTTGTCATTTTTTAGACATATAAAGCATTTTTCATGTCGCATTAGCTTTAAAATATATATATGTCATATAAAATTTTAATAAGATTGATTTGGATAGTTAATTAGTTTGAAATACTTAACTTATCATAAAACTTCAGCAATTTGGTCATTTTTCCATATAATTTTCAGTAGGCTTGTATTTTTACTAGTTTTCGGTGAAGAGGTAAAAGGTTTTTCAATTATAAAAAGAAAATTTATTGAAGATTATTCTTTCGAAAATTTTGGCTTTGGAAAAAATTAATAATTAGGGCTCTTAGAATTTTAAATCCGAAGTAGAAGAAGTATTGCGATTTATAAAAAATTACAAGTAATAGGTCTATGTAAATCTTTCTATGTTCAAAAGAGAAAATTTGCGCTTATGGAGAGATTTTTTAGATTTTTTTAAAATCGGTCATCAAAAAAAGTTATATACACCAACATAACTATTTTGAACATCATTATTAAACCAATTTTTGTCTAGATGAGTCATAAATGGAAATTAAACATATTGACTTAATTTTTTTTGACTTATTTTAAATCCAGAAATGCCTAAATAGGTAGAACTATGTCTCTACAGATCTTTAATAGATTAAGAGCTAGATTAAAATTACGATATATATTTTACTAATTCGACAGTTATTGGCCAACTTGACAGAATTTTATCCGCCAACTATTAAAAATAGATTAAGAAAATAAAAGGTTACAATATGATTATATTAATTTTAATAATAAAGTATATTTAGCGTATAAATTACTCGAAAAAAAACTTGTATTTGATTTTTTTTTGAATTTATTGGTCTAAAAATTATTTAATAAACCTAATTCATTAATTAAGATTAATTTAAAAAATCCAAATTTTCTTTGATGATTTCGATTTCATTTTGAATAAACTTATTTCTGATACTAAAAAATTTCTTTCGTTAATTTCCTAGGATTTTCATTAAAAACCTAAGTCTTTTTAATAACCCAGTTATTATGAAATAAAAAAAAGTTATGAAATCGGTGCTGATTTTCAAATTAAAACCTATAAACATATTTAATTTGAAAGATCATTTCAATCCAGTCAATAATAAAAAATTTGATGTTAGTAAGCATAAATAATTCGATTAAAATATTCATTTTTAGCCCTTTAAAAACTATATTTATTAATTTTGAAACATAAATAGCCAAAATTTAATCTACGCTGGTATATTTTTGATGAAATTTAGTAATTCGTTGGTCATATGGTTTTAATTCCAAAATGATATTTTATATTAATTTATTCAAAGACAATGTAATTTTGAAAGTAAAAGACTAAAATGAAATCAATAAAAACAAAAATGGTCAGAAAATGGTCAGGAAAAGTTACTTAGCCAATATGATCAAGTCTTGAGCCAATCCATGTTAAAATAAAAGTATAAAGTTGCAATTTATTAAAGATCATTAAATCATTATAATTTTATTTGCACAAAAATTTTCCATTCTCGTTGTTCAGTTGTAACTTCTTTTGAAAACACGGTTTAATGCGTAAAAATACTCTAATAGCGAGTAAAAATTAAATAAAATAACTAGAAGCTTATTACATCCTATGACCTTGAAAAAGTCAAATAAACAAACCAATAAGAGATAAATAATGATATTTACATAAAAAAATCCAAAAAATACAGGGTTTAAAAAAACTAAAACTTGATAGCTTATAATTTATTTTGATATTTTTAATTCAAAAAGATGATAATCCACAAAAAATCGTCGTCTAAAACTCTGTAAGTGCTTAGATAAAAATTAAAACATTAAAAACCAACTTATATTTAAGCTAAAAATTGCTAATAGTAATTGGTATAAAAAAACTAACAAGATTTTTTTTATCCAATTTAGACCAAATTTTCTAATCCGTTCAGTTATTTCAAAAAAACTCATTTATTTGTTTAATAAGTAATCATTTTTCTAAAAGCTTGTTATATAAGTATTTATCTTTTCTAATATTTTAATTTTTAAAATTAAAAATTTTAACAATAAACTTAATATAAAAGTGCCTTTTCGATTTTATAGAGCTACAAATTTGTACTCATTTGTTTAATGGTCAAAAATAAAACTTTATCCCCCATTTATTTCTATTTAATCAAAAATTTAATCTATTTCGAGCATTTAATGTTTAATCTTACTTCATTACGGTAATTTCTCCATAGTATTTTCAAAATAATATCAGTTATTTTTTTTTATCACGGAATTTTATTGTAATATAAAGTCATTAAAAACTATACTAATAAATTAAGAAAAGAAAAAGACGATTAGAATAACTATTCGTAACTATAACATTCTCATCTGAAGGACTACAAGCTGCGTACCTACGGCAATTGGACACAATATACCTACCTAAAGACATACCTCATCCTGGCATTGCTTCAAGTAAGCTGGGTGACTGAGGTTACGTGCAGTCATGAATTAAGATATCTTTCAAAGAAAAAATAGTTTATTGAAGCTATTGAGCTCCTATTAAGAGTTTAAAAAGACATCAGTTTGTTGAAAAATAATTTTACAGAAAGATATTAAGCGATAAAATTTAATTTAAATATATATTTTTGTTTCAAGATATGAAAAAGATATATAAAATTGTAAGTAAAAATAATAAGCTTATTGATGACAGAGAATTTTAGTAAATCTCTATAGAAAAAAATTAATTTTTAAAAAGCATAAAAATTTATAGAAAGCCGATAATTCTCATACATACTTGCAATGGATTATCCGATATTTGGAGCAAGAAAACCATTTTATTATTAAATAATTGCAAAGTTTTGCATTAATATTACAAATCTTAAATAAAAATCACGGATATATTTTTTTAATTATTCTATAAATAGTCATAGATGGTTTAGTTAGTCATAAAATTTACATTTTTTAATTTTTATGGTAAATTTTCAAGTTTAAAAATATGAAAAATTGCAACCAGTAGAAAATTTGCGGTTTTTTTTTCTCGCCACGTTCTGTAATTTTTTATATTTATTTTGTAGTAAATTGCGAAAAATGTGGTTGGGACTTAAATTTACACGCTTATTATTTAATTTTTTATCTCAATAGACTAACAACGCAATTGAGGTTTTTATTTTAAAAAACGCAAAATTTTGTTTAAAAAACCAAATGGAACAAAATAATCACCTTTATTTTAAAAAAAACATAAAAAAGAGCAACTATTAGATAAAATGGTACACATGATCCATTTTGGATTAAATGAACCGAATTGAAAAAATAATTTATTTGAAAACAGTAATTCTATTTAAAATACAAGAGAATTTTCTAATTAAAAACCTTACACGCTAAAAGAGCATACTTATCATTTTAATATTTATTATACCATTTAAATTATAATTTGGAAACTTCTTTATTTCATTTCATTATAATCCCTGTTTTACAAAAAAAGCAACGTTTAGTAAACTTTTTAGTTAAAATAGTCAGAGAAAAAAAATTCAGTTACATGGAATTTTTTTTTAGAACTAATCTATATTAATTCAAAGAATGAAACCTCTTGGAATTTTTTTTGAAAAACATTCTTCTATATTAAAAAAAATTATAATAGCTATTTTTAAAATATTCAAAATTTTGAATTAATTCATTGTATAGTAAAAACTCAAATTTACAATGCAAGATAACTAGGACCGTATTTTGTTCAAAATGATTAAATTTAAACTCAAGTAAGCTGATAAAAAATCATTCTACTTTCACATATGTGCAAGTATTTTTTTTTTTTGATTTTTTGATTGTGTGCAATAAATTTTTTTATTAAACTTTAATAGATGTCTTTAAAAAATTTTAATGCTTGGCATTGAAAAATTGTTTTTTTTTTAAAAAAATAGTTCTCGGTGCAACTGAGGCCTATAACTGTGTTAAAGATTCGGAATTTTATATAACTTCAAATAAAAAAAAATAGTTCCAACTGTTTCAAAAGTTTTAAAAAGCGTTGCAATAATTGTTTATAATGATTAAAATAAAATAATAATGTTATAAAGGGTTCATTTTTTACATAATGCGTTTATTGAATACTTTAAATTCATTTTAAAATAAGCTTATTTTTTAAATAAGGATATATTTTATATTCAAACGCGTTTATTTAAAATGAATTCTTTTTTTCAAATTATCCAATTTATAATGAATCTCCATCCATTTTATTAAATTTTATAAAAACTAACTCCAATAAACAAAAAGATGATTTTCTTACATTAATTCCATTTTCTATCAAAATAAAATTTGCAAGATTTTATTTAGATACTTAAATTTATCTATTTATTAAAACGAATTTCGGTGTGCTACAAAATATATAACAAGAATTTGTTAGAGCTGCATCAATATAATCACGAAATCTGTGTATAACTTTCAAAATAATTTTTCATCAAATTTACAACTATAGACATTACTGTCTGTAACAATGAGTAAAAATTTAAATCATTTTTATTAGTTTTTTCATAATTTTTATTCATATAAATAGCTTCATAAACTACTGAATAAAAAATACATAATTTTTTTTGAAAAGATGAAATAAAAACAATTAAATTTTTATAAAAACTCTATTTAATTGTCTTAAAATCATAATTGAAATCAGATTATTTTTGTTATTTTAGAAATAACAAAATTTGATTTCAAAAATTACTGAAAATTTAAATATATGTTTTAGCTGGATTTTTCTTTATAAAGCTTACGCGAATATTGCTCTTAGACCCTAGATTAAATTATCTAAATAACATATCCTTAATATTTTTTTCAACCAATTTATACAAATAAATATATAATTTTTAATAAGCAGATTTTAATTTCTAATTTGGAACTTTTGACACAGTTTGATTTAAAAGTTAAAAGTCATTATAATTCTATTATAATGACTTTTAATTTGTGAATTTTAAAAAAAAAATTCATTTTTAATAAACGAGTTTAGTACAAAATAAACCCGTTATAATATTATTAGAGGATTTTAATCATTATAACAAATTATTGTAACGCTTTTTAAAACTTTTGAAATTATTGGAACTATTTTTTTTTATTTGAAGTTATATCCAATGCTGAGCCTTTAGCAACTTTAAATATCTCAATTGCGTTGGTGGCCTACTCTACATATTTAATAATTTCTTTTTTACTTATATTATTATTTTTTTAAAAAAAGTGATATAAATTATTAAAATTCATTTATAAACCCAGGATAAAAGTTTTTTGAATTGATTGATATTTAATATGGTTAAATATTTCATTGAAAAACTTCAGAAACACTATATTGACATACGTTAACGATTACACTCAGTTTAATTTATTGCGTAGCCATTATTATATAACATTATTAATCTTTTGAAACATTATAAAAGTGAGAAGCCAATCGTTGTAAACATTGTTTTTGAATATACCAATTTAATTGAAATTTTTTATCTTTCAAAATTGAATTATAAATTTCTTTAAAAATTTATTTGCAGTGAATTAAAATTTTCCTTAAATTTTTAAATATAAATCCTTACTATTTATGTCTTATTTCACAATACCTGATATATAATTTTTTAGTTTAGAAGCATTAGAAGAAGGAAATAAATCAATCTAAATTGTCAAAATACTAGGTTTAAATTCTGATGGAAAAATTCTTGGACATACTTAGTGAAAAAAATCCAATTTCAAATCTTTTTATGAAGCATTTATACTCGTTGAATTTATTTTAAAGTGTTATTCTATAATTTAAGATGATAAATTTATTTAATAAGTGTTATTTTATTCTTAATAGAAAAACAATTTGTAATAAATAGGAAATTGTTAACTAAGCATATTTTAATACAGATATTTCTTTTTTATTGACCAAATAATGTATATTAGATGAAAATCCGTCTTTTTAAATTACATCATTTTATACATACAGATTAATTTTATAAATAATGTTATGATTTTTCAATATATTTCGAATTGACTCTTTTTTTAGTTTATATATTTATAATTAATGTGAAATCAAATATTTTCATTGATTTTTATTAACACATTTTTTTTTAAAAAAAAATTCTTATTTTTAAAAACTGTATCATTTAAATAAACCAAATCATTTTACTAGTAATCTATTTACTAAAAAATCTCTTAAAAATAAACTAGGTTTATTATTTATCAAAAAAAATATATCTATGGCCTAATTTAAATTTAGAAAAAAGCTAAACAAAATAATTATTAAAAAAATCAATGGATATGTTTTTTTGGTCTGCCGATTATTTTCGAATTAAAAGATTTTAATTCGAATAATAAAAAATCTTTTCATCTAATACGAATCTAAATATATTATATGAATCAGAATAGACTATTTTTAAATTTTCGCTAAGTAAAATCTACTAATTTATAAATATAAATAGACTAAAACTACTCGGATAAGAATTATTTTTATATAATTGGCCAAAATAATAACACCTGTTAATTATAATTACACTTGTTAAATTGAAGATAAATTTTTGTCATATTATTTCAAGTATTAAATTTGAAATTAGGATGAATATTTTAGGAATACTTCCTTATAATTTTTACAAATATTATAAATTTTCATTTTCTTATCAAAATTACTTTAATAAATTTATTTGGTTCAACAAAAAGATCGCAATGTAAATGAAAAATATTGGGATATACCGAATTTTTTAATTAATAAAAAAAATATTAAAAAGATACACATCTGATATCAAGGTTAATTCAAAATTTAATATGGTTTTTAGAAATTATCCATATAATATAATTCAGTTCTGCAATAGATTTTTGACAATAGATCAAATTTGTTGTTTATTTTTATTTAAATCACTGAATAATATACATTGTTCATTATGTGATATATAAAGTGCTGTTCTTCTATGTACTGAGTGCAAATTTTAAACTTCCAGGTGTAGTATTCCATGTTTTTTATATTTTTTCCTGTGTGCAATATGATCTATTCTGTATTTAATTTAATGATTGTATATTTCTTAAAGGCTTTTTTATGTACTATTGCTATTTTTTTATTAAGATTTGTAATATTTTATGTGCAATTTTTAGTATGATCTGTAATCTCTGTATTATTTAACGAGCGGAGTAGTCTTAATTTACTCAGAGCTAGATTTATTTATAATTTATTACACACTCTAATTCAAAATGTATATCCCACTTCTATAACCAAATAAATATTTAAGGATTTGAATAAAAACATTAGATTATTATTTGTACCATATTTTCTGATAAATTAATCAATTAACTATATAATAAAAAAAAATTTAGAAGATAGATTCATGGAACCAAACTAATCCAATCTTATATGATATTATATATGTAAATTTCGAAGCAAAATGGCTCTTTTTTCACAGAAATCACCATAATTGAGTTTTCATAATGTTTGAATTCTTATTTGTATTTTTAAAACTTGAAGCATTTTTTTAGTTTAGAATAAGATATTTAGAAAAAGTAATTTTTTTTTATATGTATAAGAAAAAAAAGTATAGTTTCAATTAGGTAACTTATATTATCATTTAGCGCCTTTCTAATATATCTGCGCAATTTTTGTTATTAGTGGAATATATAATAAATATAGTTTACACTCGTAAAATTATATCCTTTCTAACAATTTGAATGAATTAATTTTATCACAGTTGTTGAATTTATTTATTTTGATGATAAAGAATACAATCTTATATTTTTCGGATATATTGTTTAATTTTGTAATGAATTTTTTAAAGCGGAAAATAGTCGATTTTAATATGTGAAATTGGTCGATAACATATATAAAATTATGTAAAATAGTATATTTCGATTTATTACAGTCGATTATATTTATAATTAGCTAATTACATTTCAAATTGGCATTCTATTTCATTTTAGCCGTCAAAAAACCTTTAACCTATTTTTTTATCAAATAATGTTTTAAAAAAGCTTCAATTTTCTAGAAAACTAGAGTTTTTGAAGAAATAGATGAGATTTTTACTTAATCAGATTTCCACTGTATATACTTAATATATTTCTTGAGTACAGAGCTTAAATAATAGATCTTTTGAAGGATATCGATCATTTTAACAAAATATAATAAATCGAAAATTTATAACCAGGAAATTTACATCTTTCAATCACCAAATACAGTTATATTTTAAGACGTTTGAAAAATAATAAAATTTCTGGGATGTAGTGCAATTTAATTCAAAAATAGTTAATATTGGCTCGAATATATTCCTACATAATTGGATGTAGTGAAAATTTATCCATTAATATTAGCATTTATTAGAGAATATAATTAATTAAAACGCAATAAAATTAAGCATATTGCTAGAAAAATATGCAAAATGCGATAAAACTTGAATATAATGCATTTTTCTCATGTAAAATCACTAAAATAGCAACTAATTATACGATTAATTTTATTGTATTTCTCCCTAGAATAAACATTGGTTATTGCTGATGTTAAACGATATTATATAAGTTGATTTTTTTGGAAATCTTTTATAATTAAATCTTTTGTGTTTCTAAATACATTTTCACCTCATATAACTCAAAACTTCTCACTGAGAACAGTAAATATAACATTAGTAATATTGGTTTTACACATATATTTCAAGAATTATGATATTTTTGGACTTTCGTAATCTCAATAATAATACATTTTAAAATTGAGAATATTTGGAATATTTCATCATAAAAAAGAACATAATATCATATTTAATTTTATCTACATAATACTTAAATCATCAAACAACAATATTTTTTTACAATAAACAATCATTATCATTGTTGTTTCTATTTATATTATAGAGTATAAAAATAGTAGAATTTAATATTATGGGGAAAAAAATTCCACACATCTTTTGCGTCTAAATAAGGATAAAGTATTTTTTAATTATTTATAGCTAAAAAATTTAAATTTCAATTGAACAAAGTGAGTTTAAATTCAAAAAAAGTGAAAAAAAATTGAAAAAATTTCAATAAATTTCGAAATAAGCATTTTATGTTCGGAACAAAGTAAGTCCTGATTCGGAAATACATATGGTATAACACGACTCCATAACCTATATTACTTATATTTTTGATAATATCAGAATATGAGATAAATATTAAAGCTGATAGTTTTTTTAATAAAAATAATTTTATATAGTAATATTTAAACTATGGTTTAAGCTCACTTATAAATTCAATACCCAAGATAGATTAAATTTAGTTCTTAAATCTCCAAATATTATCAATAAGTTACCGTTAATTTATTATTATATAATATTTTTTAAAATGAAATTGATACTTTTAATAATTTTCTATAGATATATTTCAGCTTAATGAAAGTAATTAATATTTATTCAGTAAATTTTTTTATTACATAGAATTAATTTTATTGGGCTTTTTTTTTTATTTATGTCACTGGATATCTTCAAATTGAAGACACTCATACCAAATTTTTACAGAAGATATATAAATAACTATTTTAAAACCATTAAATTAATTATTTTGTATTTAATTGGTTTATTAAGGTATAATTTTATAATTTTATAATTTTATATTTATTCCGCTATAAATTTTTTTGTAAAATTATAATTTAAAAGAAAAAATACCATCTTATACACTCATATATGTAAATATTTTAGGTATTATAAATTAAAATATTTGTAAAAAAATGTTGTAAACATACAATAATTTTGATAATAATCATAGATTGATAGTATAATAAGCTTAAATCCATTCTTACTTTATTTTTTCGTACATAATTTATTATATAATCTACAAAAACTCAGTAATCATTATAATATAAATAGCACCTATTTAAATTAAATCATTAAGCTTTTAAAACCCCAATTTTTTAAGATTTTTTTGGCTTATTTTTAGCAAACTTGTTTTATTTACTATAATAAAAGATTTTTCGGCGGATAATATTTAATAATTTAAACATGAGTTTTCTATTTTTTATCTTAGTTGGTTTTATAATGTTAAAAAAACATGAATCCTGGATATCTGCTGTTTTTATTAATTAAAAAAAAAATCATTGTCTTCAAATCACATTTAATATTACCTCAAATTTACATTTTTTTTTACGTATTTATTAATTATTCGAAACTTAAATCCACTTTTTTCGAGTTTTGTGTCACTTTTTATGAATTAGAAACCACTTCTTTTTGAATTAATTTAACTTTTTTTCAAATTTTTTTCACTTTTTTCGAATTTAAATTCACATTGTTCAATACAAATTTGCAATTTTAGTATTTGAATTAAATCTTTGTTAATTTTATCGTGAAAAGGTGTATATTTGATATATATGTTTATGTATTGCCTTTAATTTAAAGTTTCTTTACTAAAAAGGATTAAATTAAATTTATGAATTTATTTTATTTACTATTTTTATATTTCATTCGCTGATTACTCAATTTCTGATTAAATATATATAAATTTTGTTTTTTTAATCGCTTAAAAAATCGAAAATAGTGAAAATAGGTTCGTAAATAGTAAAACTCATTATAAAAAAGGTGAAGAAAAAATGGAAAAATGACGATTAAAATTCAAAAACAGTACTCACAATATTTAGATTCAAAAAAACGCTACAAGAAAATAATGAGATTCTTTTACCCTAGTAAATAGTCCATTTTTTTTAAAAAAATTCAATATAAATTTAGCTCTTTATAAATATTAGATGGTTTTTAAAATCCTAGGGACTAAAATTATTGCAATTTTATATTATCTCTGGCCTAATTAGCTTTAATAAAAGCGCAAAAAGTACAAAATATATATTAAAAAAATAAGATTTAATCAAATCCAGTATTTCATAATTCAGAAAGGTTCTATTTTTTTTCTCAAACTATAATTATTTTAAAAAATAGCCATAATTAATTTTTTAATTGATACTAATAATAACCAAAAAGTTAATAATAATATATAGCTTTATGATTAAATTCTGGTATTTTGTAATCATTTAACGACAAGTTGAAGAAACTCTTGAATAGACTTCAAAAAAAGTTGTAAATATGTGCAAATTTAAAAAATTTAAAAAAAATTTAAATAACCGAATATTTTTATGTATTAATTAAAACATCAATCATAGATTTCTTTATTCAAGAGAGTAATTTGATAGCGAAACAAGTAGTCAAAATTTGTTGGAAAGTAATAGCAAAACTAGGGGAATATATAAAAGATACCAATTTTCAGTAATAACCGCTGTATTTAAATCATTTGAGAATGGAGATGGTTTTTATATTCCTATTAGGGTGCACCAGGTCTCTTATTATACAGCACATATATTGTTAAAAACCAGTATCACAAACCCAAAACCTAAAGGAAAAAAATTTATGTTTTACAAAAAAGTTTAAAAAACAGATGGAATACATAATTGGTTTTTAGAAAAAAAAATTTACATAACTTCAAGTATTTTTTCATCGAATTTATTTTAGATACAATCTATAGGCTTTTATACAAAAAATAAGCTGAAATCTAAAATTTAGAGCATTTAGTTTCAATTCAGACAATTTAATTCCCAATAAAATAAATGTAATTATAAATAAAGAAAAAAAAAAGAGTAAGTAAAGCAACCATTTGAGCATTCCTATTGTGGGAAATTTTTTATCTTATTAAATGGCATTAACGTAAATCTTTTTAGAATGAGAAATAGGTTAGGTGCTAAAGAAGACAAAGCAGTTGTATTTTGGCTCCCTAAAATGAAATGTCTTAGTTTTATCACGATTTGAGGTTTGTAATAAATATTAATTGCAAATAACATAGCAAAAAGAAAAAAATAATAAGAATATAGACTAAAATGGATGGATTGAAGGGCTGATTCGGTTAATCATTTATAATATTATTTCTCAATCCAGTAGTATCATAATATCTGAAATTTTCCAATGTCATTCAATAATTTAAAAAGTGAATGGAAAATATCGAGCAACTTTTTTACACTATTTGGGACCCTATTCTCCAATAATCAACCAAGTTGGGAATACTTGGAGAGTGATAAAATTGGAGATTAAAAAAAATATTACAAAAAGATCATGGTAATACATGAGTGTGAACCTGAAAGAGATTTTTTCAAGTATTATGTTCCACTAGGATCATAAAATCATCCATTTTAAAATCTTTATATGTTTTCACACCAGAAATCTGCAGGTGATTAATGGAAACTTTCAACTAATTTTTTTTATATGTTTCTCAGCTAAACTATATAATAGCGGTGCTTAGCTACATTTTCATATTTTTAAATTATATTTTTTCAAATCAGAACTCACATTTTACAAATTTTAACTCGCCTTTTGAAAATTATAATTTACCATTTGTGAAATTATTCAGTATTAAAAACAATTAATTTAAATGTTTTCATTGACAGTTTATGATAGTATATTTTATTGGTTCAATATATTGAAAAATTGCTTAAGAACAGAACTAAAAATTATTTTTATTGGCAAATTATCCTAATACCAGACGGGTTTTTGGTTAATTTAACAGATACGAAAAAGGAAATGCAAAATAATTATAGGAAAAGTGCCTGCTTAATCAAAAAGCCATGTCGATCAATCCCACGTTTGAGTAGGAGCCTAATTTTATTAATCCTGTTAGAAGTAGGCTCTGACTAGGAGCTCAGTAGCTTCAATGAGATATTTTTCATTGAAAAAGAGCTTAATTTATAACCGTTAAAGCCTCAGTCATCCAGCCTACTTGAAGCAATGCCAGGGGGGGGGGTCTTTCGGTTGGTAGATTGAGCCCTTTTCCCGTAGGTAAGCAGCCGGTACTCCGGCAAAGGAGCTTATTATAGCCAGGATAATAGTCTTTTATATACATCTTTTTCTTTTTCTTAATATTTTTCTAGTATAGTTTTTAATGACGTTATCTTACAATAAAATTCCGTGATACAAAAAAAAATAATTAAATTGCCAAATGGAGGTATTTAAATTATACATATTTAATTATATATGTAAACTTGGTAATTAAAGGGTTAAATGGAAAACTATCTTTTGTTGAAATATCACGCATGTTTTTAATATAAAGAATTAAATTTCTGATCTTTCAAAGTGGGACTTATTTTACATACCACATATAAAAATCAGTTTTTAAGGTAATAATTAAAATGTATGTACCAAATATGAAATTTTGGTCCATAAGTGCTAATAAACTTTCTCTTATTTTTTCCCCTCTTTCTGATACTTAATATACTCGGCAAATTGAAAGTATTGATATTCGATCACAGTCCAACTAATTCCTTTTCAAACATTCCAAGAAAATTTGAACTGTCTCAGCCATTTATAAATATTATATGCAACTAGCGGTAACCAAAAGATGATAAGCTATTGACTGGAGCCTATTTCCAAAAACTATGTATAAAACGTATTTTCCTTATAATACCAGTTTTTCTTTTCACTATGCCTTTCTAACAAAAAAAATTCTAAGAATTGTGATTGTATTCTATTGACAACAGCTTGTGAATACGTGAGGTAAAAAAGTGGTAAATAGCAGGGGTTCTAGCTTTGCACCTCCAGTTCCCGGTTTGCTACGATCAAATCCATCCAATTTATATCCGGATTCAACCCGTATATTAACTGCATGTGTTATCATATCTATCTATTGGTTCATTATTTGATATTCGAGTTCATATATTGGTAGAGGTTAAAAGGCTCTTACAAATGGGCAAGAATATAAGTGATTTTATAGGAGCACATCAAGAGGAAGATTCAATATTTGAGCATTATAGCCAATAATAATAACAGGAGCTCCTGATAGCTGTTGATCCTTGAATTTAAAGCCCTATATTTTATATCCAAAAAGTTATTTATGCGTTGTCGATTCCAGCTTTGTAGATATTATATTATATGCTAAATTAATGTCAATAATATCTGATAAAAATTTTCTCATATACCAACTCCGCAAATTGTTTTTAGAAAACAACGATGGATCCTGCGAAAACGTTATAACAAAAGCCGACTTAAAAGAGTTTCAGCGAACACATTCAATACCTTATGTTTCTATATTGAAATCTGCAAACCTTAAAGAATCAAAAAATACACTCGATGTTGATGAAACCCCTATTTCTGAAGACTTTAGGAGTCCATTTGAACAGCCAAATTTTGCTTTTGAAAGTCAATTCAAGGCCTATGATCATCCTCGCCACAAAAAGGATTCCCCAAATACCCTAGCTAGAAAAAGATCTGCTGAATATAGAGGTAATTTCCAAGTAAATGTCTCGGCTATGTCTCAGATTAAACAAAGAAACGGTCAAAACGTTTTAACCCCAAAAAGAATGGGCCCTATTCCTGCAATTTCCGTTTTAGATTCTAATAATAATATTCCTAAAACTAATCCCGAAATAATAAAACATTTCGATTTGTTAAACCTTAATAACATTAAAAATAATATTGGATCTGAGAAGGGAAATATTAATAGTAAAAATGATACTTCAGCAATAAAGCCTCCAAGAAATGTAAAAATGGCAACAAATCCAACAAAGTTAATCAAAAAAACTAAAAGCTTCAACAATTACCACATTCCTGTTAATCAAAAGAGCGTTATATCTGAAAAATATCTCGATAATGATGAGTACGTGGAAATTAGCATTTCGAACAAGAATCTTAATGGAGCAAAAAACCTTTATTCGAGAGGCTATACATCAAAAACTACCCAGAATTTAGGTTTTAATTCCAAATTATCTCCTCTATTCGAATCAAATGTTTATTTGCAAGATTTATCACAACAGAAAACTAAAAGATCTTCTAGTCTCATCCACACCGTTGGAATCCCTCTTTCTCATCTCAATACGCAAAACAAGGATCCAAAAGATATTCCTAATAAAAAACAAAATCCTCATCAAGATTTCGATATCTCTGAAAACGACTTTTCTAATATTGAAGCTAATACTAGTGCAAAATATAGAAGAAGTTTGACTTTTCCTTCAGCAAATCATTCTGAAGATAATCTTGAATTCCTATCGAAAATCCCCAGCAACATCCATGAAGATCAAGTTAATCTTAGAAATCAGAACTCAAAAGATTCAAAAACACTTCATATTGATGGATCTAGATTAAATCAGAGTTCTAATATTATTGAATTAAGAAAGACTAGCAAAGATATTCCATCCTATTATGGAACATCTAATGCAGATATTTTAAATCTTATCATGGACCCCGATCACCTCGAAACAAATGCGTCACAAAATTTTTCTATTTCTAGAAATAAAATGAGAGCTAAACCCAGAAGACCTTTTGCCAATTCCTATAAATCCAGAAGACCATTAAGTATGAGATTTGATGCCCCTAAAAGAGGAACAATAGCTGCTATACGCCCAATATCTGTTTTATTTAGCTCCGTAGAAAGTGATAGTGATTATGAACTTAATGACGAAAGTGGATTAAGCTATTTGGACTCTTGGAAACTTGGTGAAACTATTACTAACCTGGAATCCACATCAGAATCCAAAAAAGCAATAGACTTTCTTTTAAATACCAACTCGCATTTGGTTTTAAACCACCCCAGTGTAAAAAAACGCTCCTCTAGTTTTAATTCAGTTGTTCCTTTGCTTTCTACCGACTATATAAATCTTTTCGATGTTCCCAATAAGACTTCTAGATCTTTAAGTTTATTTCCCAATGTTTCTATTGTTGAAGATATATTCGATACCAATCACCCTACACCTGAAAAACCCACCTCTATTATAATTGACAATAGATTGACATTACCACTTCTTGGAAAAAACTCCAGGGTAAGTATCCCAACCAGCTCTAAAATCGATACACCCTCTGGCCTTTCATTACTATTTAAGGACAAAAGTGACAATAAAAACCCTTTTCAAGCTGATTATTCCAAGTATTATATGGCAGGCAACGCAGCCAAAAAATTTGTCGTTTTTTTGCCTGCTGATCTGTGCATAAAAACAGAAAATATGAATTTAAAATCGCTTACCATTTCTGTGAACAATACAATTTCTACCGAACAAACTATTGGTCACGTTCTGTACCAATATTTGGAGAAGGCCCAATCTCAAAGTTTACTAGATGAAAAACTTATGAGTGTGGTTTATTGGACGATGCGCTTGGCTGAACCTGATGGTGAGATTGATTATGATTTTCCAGTTTTAGATAGATCTCAGGCAATTTCCAAGTTTGGTTCAACTGATTTCGCCCTTTGCTTGGCCTCCCAAACTGAAGGTATACTTTTTATCTTTTCGTATCACATTATATATAACTTTTGAATCTTTTTTTTTACTTATATGTTCCCTTTTTTTTATAGTTGAATCTAACAAGCTGGCCAAAGAGAAAAGCGAACAAACCTCAAGCAATCCAGGAAATTTATCTCAGAATAACAACTTTGCTACTAATGCACCGATCACCAAATCTGCACAAAAAAGCAACAGGCTATTCACAATCGGATCGATTAAATTTTCTGAGTCCAGCGATGCATACTTACGAAAATCCTTTTCTGAAAAAAGAGAAGGTGTCATAACGAGCCCTTCCAAAATGGACGATTTGGCGATGGGTAAAATAACCAATCAGGAAGGAATTGTACGACTCGTAAAAGTATTCTTTTGGCACGACACAGATTCAACCTTTGCTTCTGATAGTAACTCCAATGCCCAGTTAATAAACAGCACAACGGTTCAAATCAAAGTCAATCAGTCAGTTTACGATGTCTTGCTAATACTTTGCAAAAAGTTTGGATATTCTGCTCGTAGCTACAGTTTAACCGATTCAAAAAACCCTACTCAGTACTTGGATCCCTCTACTAGCATACACAGCTTGGGTCCAATGGTGGATTTATGCCTACTGCCAATACACTTAATCAAAGCTGATTTCGGGAACCCAATTCAGCAGCAAAATGGAATGTCTTTTCATCGCACATTTTCAGTTATTAGAAAAATGCAGCTATTTAGCAAATATCAACAAACTCTTGTCATTGATGAAAAGTTTATTGCTATGATACCGGTTGATCAACAGCGATCTGATGTTTCTAATACTGTCACTATACCAATCCTAAATGTAACAGTAAAAAAATCAAAGCATTCTAAGAAATTCAAACTGGTTGATGGCGGAGGTACGAAAAAAAAGACGTACGATATTGAAGCATTAAGTGCTGCTGAAGCAAATGAAATACTGTTACTAATTGAACGCCTAAGGCTCTTTAATTCACTTGATTCATCCTGAATCGTTTTTAAAAGATTCAAAATAAAAAATAAAGAAATAGATCTCTTTGAAAATATTTTATAACCTTTTATATTAAATTGAGTCTCATCTAAATAAAAAAATTATGTTGGTAGATTCTATATGAGAATGTACCATAAAAATAAAGATAAAAAAGAAATGTATAGTGTGAATATCTCTAGCATAAAGTTGCTCTTTGAGAAGTCACATCAGGTTTCTTAGTCCCGTCTCGGATTCCGATAAAATCATCATATCTAAAAATAAATAAATAAAATTTTGTTTTAGATCGGATTGAAAAAAAAAAAAAAAAAAACTCAAAAAAGAATTGTTTTACATTTTGTCAAATTTGTTCCTTTCAGACTGGTTGAGAGAGGGGCTGGATGTTTCCAAAGCAAGATCCAAATGATTTTTTTTAATTAATGGTAGCGACGAAAGGGAGGATGATGCGAGTCCGTTTTTAGCTTCATTGGCGCTATTATTTGATAAGGTTTTTAAGACCCGAGCGAGTTTTGGTTCTTGAGAAGAGCCAGATAGAGGATTGGTCAAGTAAGTGTAATTTACTGGATGATCATCGTCTAAATTACTTTCTGGGATATCGGTGGCATTAGAAAGATTTTTAGATACGTCATTGACAGATTCGAGGAAGGCGTTGTACAAGAACCCTTGTAAATCAGCACTAGAAAAACCCAGGGTTTTATCGGCATATACTGATAAATCAACATCACTAGAAATATTCATCTTTGATGCGTGTTTTCGGAGAATATCGAGACGCTCACTAGATAAAACAGGAAGATTACAAATCAATGACTTGTCGAGTCTTCCCGGACGAAGAAGAGCGGGATCTATGAGATCGGGCCTGCTAGTAGCAGCTAGGACGTAAACACCATCAAGGCCCTCAGCTCCGTCCATTTCAGTGAGAAACTGATTTACCACTCGATCGGTGACACCAGTATTGTCATGACCACGTCGAGGTGCTATGGAATCGAACTCATCAAAGAAGAGTATAGAAGGTTTTGCTGACTTGGCTCTAGAAAAGACATCACGCACAGATTGCTCGGATTGACCAATGTACTTGTTTAACAGCTCAGGACCCTTTACGGAAATGAAATTGAGACCACATTGCGAGGCAATAGCGGACGCAAGCATAGTTTTTCCACAGCCAGGATGACCATACAATAGGATTCCAGAACGAAGTCTAAGACCACTAGAGCCAGATGAAGGAGAAAACAGAGCAGCGTACTTAGTAGGTAGCTCAAGAGTTTCCAGAAGCTGGCGTTTTGTCTCTTGTAGCCCGCCGATATCATCCCAGTTGACAGATGATTTGTTAAGAGTTATTCCACGCAATTGCAATGGAACGAATCCAGAAATAGCGCGCTCAATATCGATCTGCTTAATTATAGTTGTTACTTTATCGACGTCTGTTGGATTTGATGAGTTTTGGGAGGAGTTAATTGATTCATCTATAGTTCTGATAGCAGCCTCATGGGTGGCACGGCTAATTAAAGATTCAATGTCAGATGGAGTGTATCCATCAGTAAGATATGAGAGAATTGAATAGTTTATATTTGGTGCAACATTAGTTGGGCTATGGGCAGCCACAATAGAAAGGACAAGCTCCCTTTGTTTTTTATCGAGCTTGGGAATTTCTTGGACTACGTCAATAACCCCATAATCAAACAATGATTGATCGATTGATTCGCGAGATTTGGAAGTAGCAATTACGGAGCCGCAAGTATTGTATTCATTATGTGCTAGAATAGACAGTTTTTGTAGAACATCAATGGAATTGTTGTTTGTAGAATTATTATCAGTTGAAGGGAACAATAAATCTAGATCATCAAGAACTAATAGGAAAGGGGCGTTTCTGCAGCATTCGTCTACTATGGATTCCATAAAACTGGAGAGTTCTGACTTCTTTGGAATAGCAGCAAGGTAAGAGCACGAAACATATTTACAAAAAGTCAAGATCGGGAATTGAGAAGAAACAGAGATTATATGGTTCAATATTCTAGTTTTTCCAGAGCCTCTGCTACCAGTAAGCAAAACCCCGGTGATTAAACCATCCCTAGAAGATATCAACAAATCTTCAACATCAGATTGAACATTTTCCAAAAAGGAATCGATGCCAACAAGAGGCCACATGGTATTACTATCGGGTAAGGGATTCGAAATTTTGAATTTAAAAGAGTCAATTTGATCAGAAATTTTAGACGAGTCAATGATTATGGAAGAAAAAGACGTAATTGATGATTTTTCACTTTGGAGATCGGATGATTTTAAAGAAATTGAATTTTTTTTACCCATGGAAAACGTAATTCTTTTAGGGATAGTAATAATATCTAACCTATCATCCTTGGGATTTGAACGGACTGTTTGAACGGAGTCAAGAATTGGAAGATTCAAGCCATCTGAAATAATGATATTTGGTATATTGGTTGAAAGGGCATCAAGAAACACATTTTCTGGATTGAAATCTGCTATAGAAAAAGAATCGGGCAAGTGAAAGTTGACTGTTACACTAATGTCATTTATTGATGATGTTGAAATGCACTTTTGAACTCGAACCAATTGACCGGCAGATAAGTTATTTACTTTGCAAAATGTAGAGTTTAAAAGTATGATACCAGGTGCAACAGAGCTAGAGGATGCAGTAAATATACTGACTCTGATTGGGTACTCTATCTTTTTTTCTTGTAGAGAAGAATTTTTATGATTTTTATTCTCATCGAGTTTGGAAGATTTATCATGAATCCCAAGTAAAGTAATAGTGACAGGAATGTCCGGAGAATTGTCCTCTTTAGAAGACGACTCAATCATTTTTTCATATACTGTTGAGTTGATGGAACCTCGAAACAAATCACAAGATTTAGAAGTGGCAATTCGTAACAGGGATATATTGGGTATTGTCTTAATTGGTACTGAATCATCATAAATCATTTTTGGCTTTACCGATTCTCTGGGTTTAGGAGCGATCAGCAGTTCAGTGTCATTATCCAAAAGTAACACCTCGCAGTTAGGAACCAAACATTTTGGAAGAAGTTTTATTTTAGTGGATTCGTTGATCCAAAACAATATTGGTACATCTTCTGATACTACTCGGGTCTGGAAAAGAAGATTTGTTTCCACTTTTTCAGCATTTAGCTCCTAAAAAAAAAAAGCAGGGAGTTTTTTTAAAACAAATGAAGTTAAAGGTATACATTTTAGAATCCATAAATATAGTGGAAGGGAATTCAATACAATTATTTCCCAATCATCAGAGTTTTCGGGAATCATTTCAACCGAAACGCATTTATCAGCATTGGGTACGTATTCTATCGATACCTATTACATGAATTATTTTCATTTTTTTAAAAAAAATAAAGATAAAGATAAAAAGTGTGTTTGAGTGAGGTATATATAGCCAAATGCTTTTTTTAAAAAAATAATGTATAAAAAAATCCTACCTCATCGTCTTGATCCAAACCCAGGATCTTGGCGAAATCCAAATCTATCTGAATCGAATTCAAGGCAGAGCTCTCAGAACCAGGGATATGCATATTGCTTTCCTGAACGAGGGTTATGCCACCAGCCCATCCGACATTTTTACTAAAGCCACCTTTTAAGCTCGTCACTTTCAAAACTGCACAACTCTAATTACAAATCGAAGTGCATATGAAAAATAAAACATAAGATGAAAAAAATTGAACACCTACTCTAAAGCCAAAAGTGGACTCAAATATCTCAGCATACTGAAGGGGAATGTTGACATTGCAACTCCTTAAATTACTCAAAACAACCTTTAAAGTAGACATCTCTCTTTCTTTTCCTAAAAATAATTATGACTTTTAGGGAAAAAGAACCCCCTCTTTATAATGTTTTTTTTTTACCCGGTTCAAAATAATACAAAAAAATGGCTCTAAATTAAAAATAAATGTTATTTTTATCAGACTAGATAGATATCTGATACTCGAGATAATGATTAGTATTTACAATTCACATACTATAAACGTCTAAAATACAAAGTTTGCAAAAATTATGTTGATTCGGGATACGGCTTTTGTAATTGGTGGAGGGTAGACAGCATGATCGACACCGTATTGTCATCGCTTAGCAATGATTCGTCAGCAGTTGGTCCACTCCTAGTGGCTGAATCGCCATTAGTCTGATCGGTAATAGACCCATCAGGAGCTGCTGATTCATGAAAACCCTTGCTGGGTGAAATTAAAGATGAATTGTCGGAATCTATGTAGTATTCTGATGAAGTTATTGTTCCATTAACAATTTTACTATTGCTCAGCTCTAAGCTTGTTTTTTGGATTGTTTGATCATCGCGAGAACTAGCTGACTCGTGATAAAACCCATTTGCTTCTGAATCCCCTTCATTTAACAATTCCTTTGAACCCCCGGAAAGCTCAGTTACATTGTTGTACAATCCTTTGACAGTGGAACTGGCTGCAAAGTCGCTATAGTTGTACAACCCCTTATAGGCGCCTGACATTGTATTCCCCCGTGCTTTTACATTACCTGAACCATTAGAGAAGGGCGAGCTGCGAATCGACCCCAATGACCGCGCACGATTTCGCCGCTTAGAGTCCAAATTTTCTACCAGTTTGGTAAATGCATCGAGTCTCGCAAGAGCATTCTCCAACTGTCTTTCCTTGGACACCAATTTGGACTCTGCATCCTGTCTCCTTTCATCGGAATTTCTAAGCATTTGTCTTTGGGTCATGAGGTCATCTCTCGCTTGGGCCCATTGCTTTTGAGTGCTTAAAAATGCTGATTGCATTTCCGCTATCAGAGCATTATTGCTGTGCAACGACCCGGTCGATAATGATCCTAGCTTCAAAGAGGATATTCCATTTGACACAGCCGGATTACTCTTCAAATTTTGTAGTGCGCTAACTTGTTGCCTTAAATCCACCAGCAAATTTTCTGTTTGGTCAACCCGCAACTTCAGCCTGCTATTTACACTTCGTTCGCTTTCTAACTCGCTCACAAGTTTCATCATCTCAGCCTCCAATTGCTCGTTTTCTTTGACTGATCTGTCCAGCATCTGCTGCAGTTTATCACTCCTATCGCTGGCTGCAGAGGATGCTCTTAATGCATTCTCAATGTCCAGCAACAGACCCTGTTCATTAGTTTGAAGTTTAGTAATCTCAGCCCTTAGTGATATCACTTCATCGAGATTTTTGTTTAATTGTGGTTCATCATTTTTGTCTAATTTGGACTCATCAGATGTATTTAAGCTGGTCATTGACGCACTTTGAATTTGATACATCCGTTCCATATGTCGTAGTTGTTGCCGACTCGCTTCAGAATCCAATTGGTACTCAGAAAGACGTTCTTGTGTTCGTTTTAAAATTAACGTAGATTCACTCATTTGGTTACGTAGCGCATCATTTTCATTAATAGTGTTTGCTAATTGTCGTTCCAAATCCGATGTGCGCTGAGCGTTAACTCTCATCAACAATTCAGCATTTCCACTTGCTAAAGCGCTGGCTTTTGTTTTTAAATAAATTGCTTCTTGTAATGCTGCCCTACGACCCTTTTCTGCGTCATTAATCCTATCAACTGCAGATCGTAAAGATTGGGCCAAAAGCAATTTAGTCCCATCAAGCTCCTTTCTTAAGGCCACCACCAAAGATGCTAGCTTTTCTGTGTTAACACTCTCACCAGTTTGTTTCTTTTCAAGCTTAGAATATTCATCCTGGTTGACAGATTCATCTGTTAGTCCATACTTGGTCTCCAGTTTAGCCCACACATCGTCTTTACTACCTGAAGATTGGTTGTATACTGTAGAGAACCCGATTATAGGACTCATTTGATCCTCAAGATTGAGGTGCTGGTTTGTGGTACTAACAACTCGTGAGATTTCCGAAATATCAGTACTGTTCGGCTCGGAATTACTAGAGACCATTCCAGCATTCAAAGAAGTAGCCGACTCGCTAATAGAAGGAACTTCGTCGTTTGCTTTTGACCCAGTATCGACAATTAGTGAACTTCGATTATCAGCTGGTGGAATCGCTTTCCCAGTCCT
The DNA here is from genome assembly GCA_001953115.1 of Smittium mucronatum. NCBI lineage: Eukaryota > Fungi > Kickxellomycota > Harpellomycetes > Harpellales > Legeriomycetaceae > Smittium > Smittium mucronatum. Next base: position 31,371 of record LSSL01002570.1, read on the forward strand.
TCCTTCTTCTTCAAGATTAAACTGAGACATGCGATTTCGCAATTGAATTGTCAATCTTTTATCCTTGATAGGAGGATTGGAAGGGGAATCACGACCTTCGGGCTTTCTAAAGTCAAGAGAACCATTCAACTCTTTAGAAAAATCCATGTCTCTAGAAGAAGTTAATTCTTTAGAAACATATAAATCTCTGGAAGTGTTTGGATCTTTAGAAACATTCAAATCTCTGGAAGAATTCAATTCCCTGGGTATATTTACATCTGGATTATTTTTCAATTCTTTGGGAATATTTACATCCCTGGAAGAACTCGAATCTTCAGATGATTTTATATCAATAGATGTACTCGGTTTCTTGGAAAACTCTAGTTCTCCTAAACTATTTGTCTCTCTGGAAACATGTGTATCCCCAGAAGCTTTGGCTCCCTCAAAAAAATTAATATCTTTATAACCACTAATCTCCTTGGGAAGACTCACGTCGGCAGGGGGGACATTTTTTTCGGGGTTGGAGTTAATTAGAATCTCTGATTCTTTTACATCTTGTAAAATTAAAGCTTTAGAATTATTAAATTCTTGCTGATAATCGATTTTTTTGCTGTCGCTTACCATTGATGAATCAACAGCATCCTCATATTGAGTTTCAAATGTAGATGGGGATAAACTTCTCGAGGTTGCAAAATCTTTTTTAAATTCTGGTTTTGGAAGTATATTCAAACCATTTGCTTCGTCGAAATTTTGATTTTGAGTTGGTAGGAAATTAGTTTGAGAAGACTCAGTTTTTTCTGGAATGCTTGGTAAATGAGTTGAAATATTATACTCTTCTTTCTTATTCTCTGAGGATGAGACAAAATCGATGACTGGAGTTTTATAGCTCTGAGGAGAGCTTTGAGGATAACCAACACTAAAATCGGGAGATGGTTTATCAAGATTATTACTACTTCCAAAAGAATTAAAATGTGATGGCGATGGCATCTTTAAAATTTTATTCTGAGTTTTTAAAGGACTAATTTCGTTCTTTGAGATAACTTGGGATGGCGTGGCTGAAATTAAAATATGGCTAGAATCGATTTCTGGGTTAGGGCTTATAGGGCTTAGAACAGGTGGTGGTGGTAATGGTAATGCAGGGCGATTAGAGTATTCGAAATTCTGAGGAGGAGCAGATATCGGTTCTGCATTTATCTTGGGATAGGTGATATTCGTACTATTTGAGGTTAAAGGCTCATGGGGAAACGACTGTGGATATTCAGCGGCAAAACTAGCAGTTGAATTTGATTCACCTTTGTGAATATATGGTTGGTTTTCAAAAAAGTTAGAGCTGGTAGTAGCGGCTGGACCTTGAGGATGACCAGCGCTAAAACTGGCGGATTTCCAAGTATTATGAGACTGAGATGCACCACTAGGCATGGGGCCAAAATAGTTGGCATTGGGATTATCAGAAGGTGGATTTATTTTGGTAACGTCGCCATCGGTATTCCTGCGTTCAGGAATGTTGTTGTATAAACCGGACCCAGAGACAACAGGTCGTTTATAAGAAAGGGAATCGGATTTAGAAGCCAATTTAGATGAACTTGAATCTGGCATTATTTTGATTTTATTGGTATCTAAAAGATTGAGGACGTTAGAGTCCGTAGAACGAGTAGCATTTCCAGAGAATAGAATGAGTTTATTTTTAAATACGGAGAGGACTGGGTCAACACGGTGGGGCCATTTTGAAGATTGGACAGGGAATGTGTACCAGCGCTGGGTGTGTATTTTGTAAGCAAAAAAGTCAGTAATTGCCTGACCTTCCATAGTCCTTCCACCCATAATGAAAATGCAGTCATCGACTATAGATGAGGCATGGCCATATCGAGGGGGAGGAGTGGCACCGCGTAAAACAACTTGTGACCAGCGTTTCTCAGATATGGTATACACCCACAAATCATTAAAACAAACTTCACCATTCATTCCACCGTATCTAAGAAGGGATAAATTAAACTAAATACAAAATAGAAAGTAAAAAGTAAAAAAAGGGAATTACATGTAAATCTTCCCATGGAGAGCATTGCAAGAGTGGCCAGCTCTTGGAGAAGGGACATCACCAAAAGTTTCGATAAAATTCCAACTGGGACCATCAGTAGCGGCTAAAAAAAGAAGGCATAGAATTTAGAGACTTATTTTAAGGAAAAAAAGATATGAAATCAACATACCAACTCGGACATCAAAGGCAGTTAAATCCTGCAGGTAGTAACCATCAACTGTCCCACCAAAAATATACAAGGAGGAGCTTATGGATACGGCAGAATGACCTTTCCTTCCGATTAAAGGTTTTCCGCTGACGGGTACTTTGTACCACATTTCATTACCGATGTTGAAAGCATAAAGATTATCGTCACAACGTCCATCTTCAAGTTCACCACCAAAGACAAACATAGTTCTCCCGATAAAAGCTGAGGCATGACCCTCTCTAGGTTCGGGGGTGTAACCGTTTGCTTTGACGATGGCAGAGTCGAATTCATCTATTAGATAAAATAGAAAAAATGGGAGATATAAACAAAAACAAAAAATAGGGTTGAAAATTACTGGTATCTAATTTTATAAGATCGTTTTTCAGGATTCCATCGGCACGACCAGCAAATAAGTAAATGTCGGAAACGTGAGAAGCTACGGACAGACCTCGCCTGGGGAAAGGTAAAAAGCCAGAAATCTTTTTATCAATCCAAATCCCAGAAGACTTTAATGATTGGCGATTGGAAGAACGTTTATCAGGATCATTAAAGAGATCAGGTAATTTGGGAGGGATTTGAGGCTTAGTTTGAGTTGGAGCATAATTTAAAGACTGTTGAAGAACATCTGTAGAAGGGAAATCTGAAGTGTTTGGGGGAGGAGGGGGTATTTTAGAGCCAAATATAAGGGGAGAATCGGAAATTTGAGTGATAGAAGGTGTAGAGGTAGTAGGGGCAGGTATTGAAGATTTTTTTGACAGCTTTGGAGACTTTGAAAAACCATCTGAGAATATAGATAGAGGCTTTTTAGCTTTATTCTTGCTAAAAAAGCTTTGCATAATATAAGTATTTTTTGCCGGCTAAAAATATGATTGAATCAGGCATAAAAGGGGAAATGAAGAAGAGAGAAGAATAGAAGATAGATATTAAATTAGAAAAGTTTAGTTTGAATCTATAACTCTGGACCGACCAACACCGAAGAATAAAAGCAAAGTGTAGATGCAAAGAGAAATTAGTAGCTGGGAGAAACAAAAGCTATTGAAAAGAAGGGGAACTCTTGAAGAATCTATTTGAGAGGAAGAGCAGAGAAAAATAACCTTTTGATCCTATTTTGAAAAAGACAAAGTAGAAATCGACTATCAGTATTTTTGAGGGGGGGGGGAGAAATAAAAGTACATCCACTTGTGAAAGAAGACAGTAAAATGTAGCCTTAATAAAGTACCTAGAAGCTAAACAAAAAGATGCAAACAGGGAGAAGAAAATAATGTTGAAATAGCAAAGAAAGCGAAAATCTTTGCAGTGATTATTTTTAAACAATAAGAAAATGAATCAGTAAAGAAAAGCAGCAGAAATATAAGTTGAAAAATAGACTGATTAAAAAATGGACTAATGAAAATGCGATGCCCATCACTGAATCTGAGTATATTTTATCCTCTGAGTATATTTCTTTTTCCGTCTGGCTGTCTTTCTGGCTGTCAATGAATGTCAAATATCTACAACCGAACGCACTTTTCCTGCAATGGGAAGCCTTGATCAAATGCCCTTGAGAATATTGCCCCAAACGGCCTGGGAATAGATGCGTTGAGCTGTTTGGGAATAACTGTGTATCGCCGCCGAATGGCTGTGTCCCCACTAAACACCGCCCGCCAATATATCTCTATTACTTACCATTGGTTAGACTCGAAATGACAATAAATAATTTTTCTGCTCTGGCCCAACCATCTAGCTGCATGCAGCCAACCCTATTCAAACACACCAATCTACCAATAATTTTTTCTAGAAAAACATCGCGCTTAATTAGTCTGAATAAGATCACCCAGTCATCACCTACAAACCAATGGAAATCTAATGAGTATAAATAAATGAATGCAAAATATTGCTGAGATTTCTATTTTTATCTCCAAGCATTTGGTATTTGGACACCATTCCCGCCAATGCGGTTCAAGCGAATCGACATCTATGTATAATATCAACATTGCTCAGACCTATCACGCTTTTTAGTTTCAATATCCACTCCTTTTGAACGCCACCAACTACAATCATTCATTTTCAGACCACAGGCACTAAATCAATGCTGCCAACTCTGGTCTTGAAATAGCTAGCAATCTCACACAATCACCCCTATATCGAATAAATGCAGAAGATTGTTCCCGATAGCTTTTTTTATCTCGATGGATGTATTTGAGCCAATAGCTATACTGCCTTTTAATTGTATCTCGATTATAAACACCATTGATTTTTTTACTATGCATATTATAACTCAAAGAATATGTTTTACATTCTGGTTCTCAAAAGCTAGAGAATTCTGTCCGCCAATTGAATCTGGCTCCGCTCCAAAATCTCAGAACGCTCAAACATCAGAGACAATATTACACTTGCGAAAATGCGGTCTAATAATAGCCCGCTCATTATTAATCGGATTGATTTCCTATCTCGTTTTTTAGAAAGTTCGATAAGCTTAAACTCTTTGCATATTGTGCCATTGACCTTTATATGTTTATCATTACTTTTATTCTGTTTCTGATTTAACCATAAGGCCTGTTTTTTCTTTCACAGATCTCTAAAACTTGCTGGTAAATTTTGTCAAAATCTATTCTCTTCGCATAGAGTCTGTTTTCTTTAAATCATATATTTCTAGCTAAGATTTACATTCTCTTTATTGTGACCTCTTTTTTCAATCCGACCCATGAATTATCGTGAGCTATTGCTGAATTCTAATATATATAATCACCCTATTTCCTAAAAAAATTATTTGAAACCTCATACCATCACCAGCCTTGTTACGTTTATTGTCCGTATTCTTTAAATCAATCAATTGATTCTATTTTCAAACTTTATATTATTATGGATATGTTCATATGGCTTATCAGCCCCGAGATACTTATATAATCATGAAAACTACAAATTTTCATAATACCCATTGGCTTCCTTAACTTTTATTTTTTCTACCCATCCCAAAATGTTCAGATTTTTCTGTGAAATATACAGCTAAGATGCAATAGAAAGTACACCGGGCTAAATATTTGTTTGTTTTTTATTTAACGAGACCACGCTGGTAAAAAAAATAATCTAAAACATGTTAGTAAATAGAAAAATATGATCTCATTTTCTGACACATCCTTTCCCAGTCTATCTACTCGATTTTAATCATATTAATACTTGTATTTTGACGAACATTTCA
>LSSL01002572.1:0-15373 GCA_001953115.1 Smittium mucronatum
AATGGGATTTTCCATTAATTCAGTTTTTTTATCTATATTTTTACAACTCAGGGGTGTTATTATATCTTTAATTTAATTTTTATTGGGTAAATAGATGGTTAAAGTTACTTTTAATTTAATATTTTAGACATCTAATAAATTGAGTAGGTAATTCTATAATAGAAACTTCTAATATACTAGTTTTTTATTAAATAAAATATAATATAGTCTAATTTTAAGATATATAAAAAAAAATGAATTTTTTTTAATTTATTGCAAATTTTATCATATTAATATTATGAATTGGTCATAAAAAATAAATAATCAGGGTTATTAATTTTAATTTGATTTATTTTTTGGATTGGAATATTCCCAAATAGGCTCGCTTTGACGTTAATATTTGTAATAAATTTTATTTTATATTTTTTACATGGAACTTTATATATATGTTTATTCGTCAAATTAAATTTCAATCTATATTTAATATATATTTTAATTTAGATTTAATAAATATTTCATTCAATCAAATAAAATTTTAATTATTATTCGAAATCAGATTATGTGTTAAAATTAAAAAATGATGATTATGATATCTATTTACTAGGTTTCAAAGACAGTTGTAAAGCTAAACTATTGAAATATGAAAATTTTTATGGGTTTCCTAAATTTAAATCGATATAACTGTACATATAAAATTAAGTAATAATATAAATCTTTTGAAATTTCTACTTAATTCATATATGAAATTTTAGCTTTTTATAAAATATTTGTATTCGTTTTGCTATTTTTTTTATTTTTTATATAAGAAAAAAAATTTACTATTGAGAATGAATGCCTATTTTTGGAAAATAATTGTAAAATTTTAATTTTATCAAATACATGGACATACATAGTAATATTTTTATCGAGATGAATCATTGAATTAATTTCTTTAATTTAATATATCAATTTTTTTCATATATCTTTTAGTAGGCTACAATAAATTATTATAAATCCTATATTTATAAATTATCGTGACTATAATTTTATAAGTCAATATATTCTCGATAGATATTGATATTTTTTTTCATTTATATGAGGATCTCTATGGGTCTTTTTATGATCCAGATAATTAATATCATTGTACTGAAATTTTGAATAATTTAGGGTAATCTCTTCGAAATGGATTACGCCATGATAGCAAAATAGTTCTCTGAGACGTGATAAGCTGCTCTTTATGTGCACGAAAATATTTAAAAATATTGGATTTACCTAATTTAAAAAATATAATCTAATAATTTTTTTAATAAATTACTTCTTTATATATTCACAGCTGTATTATTGACGTTTTTTTAATATTTTATGGGATATACGCATATACTTCCAGAATAACGCCATTATTTTTGGAAACTTGAGACCTTTCATCATAACCATAAAATATTAGGTTTTTTTTAAAAAAAATAAGATATTAAGAGTTTAATACTTTTCGGGGGTTTTATTATGGAAGAAACTAATTTTTTTTACTTGAAATTGCTATATAATACATTTATATAGATTACTGAGATGAATTTTAAATAATTTTCTAAATAATCATTTAATTTTCAACTTTTTTTTATGAGACTTTGGATATTTTTATAAATTTCCATGAATAAGTTTATTTTAAATGCTATTAATCGCAAATTATCAATACATTTATATTTTTCGGAACGTGAACTTAAAAATCAAGCAAGTTAAATGTAATAAAGAAAAATATAGTGTAACCGATGATCAAAGATTTGATAATTTGATGAGAACATTATATTCGCCTCAAAAAAACAGAGAATTAATAATAAGACTTCATTAATTTATCAGATTATTAATCCGAAAATATTTTTTTATCTCTTTCAATATTAATATTCATGGTTGAAAGCGATCTTTTGTGATATGATTTTTTTTACAGATTGTCACCGCTAAGCTCCACCGTTTGGATAAATCTATTATTGGTCTGTGGAATTTAAAATAATCTTCGGGATCCTTGAAATGTGATTTCAAATTTTTTAATCTTAAAGGTGAATTTCTGTTTGAATAAGATATATATCTAAAAACTGAAATTTTATCCTCAGTTTCACCAATAAAATATTTTGTAGCCAAATTTCAAAAAATTTCAAATAATCAGTAGTGGATTCTAGGACTGTACTACAAATTTAATTCACTATAGTTTTATATAAAGGTCTGGTTTATAAAGTTTATTATAAATAAATATATAATTTTTTTTCGGATAGACTAAAATATTTTTAATCCAAACGGAGTTATTTCGAGATATATTTTCCACTGTTTTTCCCATATATTGGAAGGTAATAAAGAAATGTTTATCAGAGCTCCCATAAAGAATCAAGAGAAGGAAATTGGCTTCCTTATATAAAATCTGATTAAGAGAGGCCCATATATTAGTCGTCAAGGATGTTTTTCTGAAAATAATTTAAATTGGCTTCTGGATTCATATTTTAGTCATTAAAATTTTCTTTTATTCTTTTTTTTAAACATATTAGCCTAGTAAAGTGATTATGAAGCATTTGGATTAAGATATTAAATTAAGAAGCCAAACTAATTGGAATTTATTATCATAAAATATTTATTATACTTGTTTAATAATTTAATGAGAATATCAGAGGGTTCTTACGGTTAGAATTGATGTCTTTTAGGTATCACTGATACGATTACAAATAAGTCAGAAATTTCTACTATGATTACTGATTTATTAATTTTTTTTTAATTTAACACGAATCCTGAGGTTTAATTGTATGATCAAATAGTTTAAAATACACCTAGGCAAACACCTAGTTATATGGAGTTTTTTCTGTAGGTTTTAGTAAAACTTCATATCAAAATCAAAAAATAAGAATTAGGAGACAGACTTGAAAAAATACTTCGCACATATTAATTATTTTTTCCAAAAAATATGCAGTTTCGTTAATGAATTTTTTTTTGTTCATTTGAATAATGTGGGGATATAATGAAAAATAATAAAAAAATATATATATACTTGATTTTTTTGTTTATATTTTCCAAAACAGGTTTCTTAAGATAATATTTTCCTAAAGTATAGGATAAATTAACACCAATCAGAGTATTAAAAATTAAATAGTAAGAGAATTTTTTTTATCAGAAATACTTTCAGATAATTATTTTAATTTAATTTCAGCACTTCAATTGAATTCTTGATTATTCAGAATATCCAAAGATAAAAAAAAAATATTAGGGAATTCCAAAATATTAATTTTTGAAAAAGGATAATTATGGATTATCCTAAAATATAGCCATCTGTTTAGTATCCTCCAATATGCATTGATTTTGGAAATATGCAATAGTAGAGTAAAAATCTTAGATTAGAGTAATGGTGAAAAAATACATTATTTGAATGTATAATTTATTTAATAGAATAACTCAAAAATTTTCTACAAATATTTAGGGGTGTTTATCTGATTAATGATTTTTTTTATCAAAGACTCAAAAGTTAAAATTTCATAGTTAAAATTTTTTGAAAAAATGAAAAAAACTATGAGAAGATTATATTTTATTTTTGTGATTTAATTCAACATTAAACTGTTTAATATATATTTTTTTGGATTATTTGAGGTAGCGAGAATAAAAAAAGTATAAAAATATTTAATTTTAGTTATTTCTATGACACATACTTTATTTTATTTTATCTTATTTTTAATTAACCCCATTTTTTAACTATTTTTTGCATTAAAAAAGCAAAAAAAAAAAATTATCTTTTCTTTTAAATCCTTTTTTCGCTTGAAATAATAAATTTTATTAAAATTATTGAGTAAAAAGATCGAATGTATATTTTATTTGATTATAAATTAGAATGAATTTAATCTAATTTTTAATATTATTTTCATTTTTTAAAATATGATGGAGAGTGGATATAGGAATCATTATTAAGTGAACGAAAATATTCGACTAATTGAAATTCAAGATTATTTAAATATTATTTTTTTTTAAAAAAAATTTAATATAAGCTATTGGATATTTTTATTTGGAAAAAATCTCAAAATAAATTTAATTATCTAATTATTTAAATTTAAGATATCAACTATCGGAATATTTTTTTTAATTGATTTAGAATTTTATCCCAATAAAATAAAATAAATCCCTATGAAATAATTTAAAATAACCCTCTTCAATTTTTCATTTGATAAATAAACTTTCTGGAGGAAATTTTCGGTTTTATAATTTAAATATTCTTCAAGTGAAATTACTTCAAAATTAATATTTTTTTCGATTGTTTCTTTATAAAAAATATATCTTTATATTTATTAATCAATATTGCACCTCCTTACCTGATATTAATTTTTTAGGCGGATTTAATTATCTAAAAATATCTCCTAATACTAATTTAAAGGAATAAATATTCAAATAAAAATTTTCACTGTTTACAGTTCAATTGTTTTTTTTGGCGTTTTCAGCATGAGAAAAGTTTTTTTTTTTGGATTTTTAACCAATTATCTTTCCGATCCTCTTCAATTATGCTAAACAAGGAGATTTTTTATTTTTTCTACAAAAAAAAAATTATTGAATTGTATCTTAATTTTATCCCTGCATAAATTTTAACATTTTTCACAATCTAAAAATAGGTGCTCAATATTTTCTGTTTTTTTTTTGAAAATAGGACAGAAAAAATCAAATTAAATCATTTTTGGTAAAAATGGCTTTATAAGTCTAAAATTTACATATAAGAATTTTCCTGATTTCTCTGCAGTCTATTTGATGGTCTGAGAACAGGGAGTGAAGTTTGATCAACTTCCAATTTTTTTATTCCAAATTTAGAGCTCATTTGTGAACAACTTAATATATATATTATTTTTTAATTTCTAATTTCTAAAAATCACGTCTTTAAGACAAAAAATTTTGTCCATCAGGGGTTTTTTTTGATATCCACATACTCGTACGAAATCGATGAGACGTGGAGAGAGTATTAATTAACCAAAAGATAAAAAAAAATTGGTTTTTACAATTATTAAATTCCGAATAACATGTTATTAAGACTTTTAGAAAAGTAGGTTTTATTTCATGCTCTTTTTTGAATACTAATAGCGTAAAATTAAAACCGATGAAAATAACATAATTGCTAGATTTAAAATATTTTCTGTGACCTTATTTTTATTCAATTATACCGAGTATATCAATGAAACAGTATTTAATTATAACAATTATAGTTTTTATAAAATTATTTTATTTTATATTATTTTTTTACTTAAATTCATCCCATATAAAAATCATTACAAGAAAAAGGGCATTCTAGAACTAAAATTTTAATTATATTGAAAATAGCTGATTAAAATCGGCGATCTTTAAATAAATATTTGAGATATTGATATTTATGTATAATTTTAAAATTTTGTTCCAGATTCTTATATTTTTTTTACTTTTAATGATCTTTCTGAAAAAATTTATTCCATAGCTCTAGTTTTCATTCCTAATGTTTCATATACATTAGATTCTGTGTTAATTTTTTTTGGAATATATTCAGGTATTTTTTTGAGTACTATAGCAAAATAAAAAAACGTAATTTTAGTAGTGATTTTCTTAGTGAGGATCAAATTAATTTACAAGTTCAATATAAAATATCTTCAATTAAAAAATTAAATGCAATTAATAACTTCAGGAGCTCTTACCTCACTCACTCACTAACTTTGTATTCTATTTCATCTTTTAATACATTTTATATTCATTTGTCAGAATAAAAAAATATATAAATCTTCTATAATATTCCAAAAAAATTCACTGAACCCAGATTTTTTAGCTTATATAGGCACCATATTAAACCCAAGATCATAAGCTTTATACAAATTGATTATCATATCAATATATATAAGCCCATAAATCTCTTTTTTTAAAAACTTTCATGCTAAATAAAAAAATTTGTGACGCATACATCGCTAAATCTAAATTATTATTGTTTCTTTGGATACTATTCTATATTTTTTTCCAAAATCTAAAATTTTATCGGTTAAAAATATTCTCGGATTTTTCTAAAAACGCGACTATATGTGAAATTCCAAATTTTTTGTTTGATTCTTGAAGATATATTTTTTCAGAAATAAATGTTTTGATTCCGAAAGAAATTATTTCTAAAATTATCTCGTTTCCTATTTAGCTCCTAGAATTTCCGAAGTTACTTTGGTTATTCTAGATGCTGAAAAAAATTCTGATTTTCTAAGTTTAAATAAATTATTTGTGATTAATACACTGTTTATTCTGTATATTTTTTAGATAAATATCATTTCAGAGAATTTAATCGGTCGATTTAATTTTTTAAAGATCTTAATTCCATAACCAAATATATTTTCTCACTTTTCAAAAGTATTAACATCTCAAGTTGATTCCTTTTAATTATTTTTGAGTTATTTTTATTAACTTTTAGATTGGATTCATTATCAGCTAATACATTTTGGGTAATTAAAAAACAGGATCAGAGAAAAGGCTAGATTAAGTTTACAGAAGTTATTTTGATGATATAAAATTTATTTTTTGAGATTAATATAATCCATATACTTATATTTTTTTATGTAAATTTTTTCTTCATGTGGATATGAAATTATTTGGGATAAGTTAATTCCTGCTTTATTGCGATCAAATTTTTTGAATGATATTTTCCAATAATATTATTTAATTACCATCGAGTTTTATATTTCAATTATCCAATAGTTTTTTCGTTGAATTTATATTTCAATTTAGGAATGGTAATTCTATCTTTAAATTTAAATAAATTGGTTATTTTATTAGTGAATACCGCAAAATTTATTAGAGCAGTAATAGTCATCCATTAAAAAAAAATACGTTTTTTTTATGCTAAATACATTTATTAGATTAATTTGCTATATGTTTTCTAGTAGGGGTTAATCTTTAATAAATATGCTTACATATACATTTAGTCTTTTTTCATATATCTAATTAACCCTTTCTATTTATAGATAACGATATTCAATAACAATTGAGGACTTATATATTATATTCTTTTTCTTCCATATTATATTCGCTAAATGAAGATATTTTCCAATAACCAATTAATATATTGATACTGTAAGGATCAGGTTTAATGGAATAATTTTAATGATAAAAGGTAAAAGGATATACTAGATAAAAATATAAAAGATAGGGAAAGAGACAAGTTGAAAAGCTTAGCCATTCCAAAATGTCTAAGCTTCCTTATTTATACCATTTTCTATTCTCTAAAAGTCAATTATGCTTATGGGAAGATCTCTTCATAGGATGAAACATTCAATACGTGTACTGAATCTATTGGTTCATTACAGATACAGTAATTAGGCTCTAATTTAATTTTCTTTAAAATATTTTTCTTTTTTTTTTAAGTTTCAGTGCTTTTCTTAAAATAATCTATTTTTTTCAATAATAATTACATTTAATATGAAATCTAATTAATATACGATTCACAATAACATAGACTCGAAATCATTAAAAAAGATAAAAATTTTATAATGATCACATTTTTCAAATTTTGATGACAGAACTTTGAGCTGGTAATAGAAAATATCTTTGTAGAAAGAAGATTAGATGTTTAAATGAAGTTTATATCTCCACAAATGGAGAATATAAAATAATTATATATTGAGTAAAAACTTTTTAAAAAGAATTTATTTTAAAATTTATGTTACATATGTTCTTTATAAAAAGTATTTTATAATATTAATAGGACAAAATAGGAATAAGAAAAGCCTAAAGTCGATTTAAAGCACTTCTTATATTAATACAGATTAGTATAAAAAGTCACATAGTTTCTAAATTTTCAAGATAAACTTTACTTTATTTTCACACCAATTATATTATATATTATTTTAATAAAATTTTAAAGCAAATAATAATAATTTTTACATCTACATACAAAATTTTTATGCTTTATTTAGTCTTAAAATCCGTATGGTCAATAAATTTTTGCGAGATTTTATCTGATATTTTATTATGATACCCCACCAATTTTTAATTGGTATCATTGGCATAACACAAAAAAAATTAATTTTGCATTACATCAAACAAAATTCAAAAATTATATATGATTATATTTAAAATATAAACAAAAATTTGGAATAATATTTAATCTCTTTATTAAATTTGATATATAAAAAATTTATTTATTGTCTCAACAATAAATCCTTTATTAACAATAAGATATTTCTATCGAGTCTCAGAATAAAAAACAAAAATAACCACTCTATTTGGTTATAAATTGTTGATGGAATACAATTATATTTATTCTCAAAGATAAAATTAGTATCGATTTTGATTTAAAAAATCAAATATACAATCTAATAACATAAAAAAACCTGTAAAGAAATTAATATAATAGATTAATTTAAACTCTGTACTATTTTTGGTGAGTAGTTAGAATCCCTAAGTGATTTTTTTTTTTAAATTTTTTAATTAAGATGATTTTGCGTTTACTTCCGCAATCGATACTGACAATTCGATCGCCTTCTTGAATTATATTGTGAATTTTGATAAAATGGGTTTATTAATGTGCTCATAAGCGCATTTATATTTGCTATTAAATTTTTATCCAAATGTAGTGGCATTTAATTTTGATGATATGGTTAAAAATAAAATATTAAAAGATTTAAAAGTATACAAATTATCAAGAATTTTTTCCTAAGTGTTAATTTTAATCTGGTTTGAATTCAAAATAAGAATAAAAAAGAGAAAAAAATAAGTTTTTTGTCCAATTTCACTAGAAATCTATTCGAAATAAGGCGGATTTTTTTAAAAAATAAAGAAGTTTTTTTTTCAAAAATTTTCTATAAAAGGATAGAATAAAATTACCAATTATCTATGGTTTTATATAAATTTAAAAAAATAACTAATTTTTCTTATAGATAAATGAATAATATTATTAGAATAAATAAAAACTGCAAAAAAAGCTATTTTTAATCCACGAGAATCATTTTAAAGTTAAAAATTAATCTATATAGTCTTAAACTTTTAAAATATTTTTAGAATTAAAAATAATTTTAAAAACAAGAAAATTTTTCAACGCAAACTAATTCTTTTTTGGATCAATAACTCAATCATTCTTTCAAAAACGAATGAAAGTGCATATTCAAACTCAAATCGTATTTAGATAGCAATCACAAAATTACTCACAAAAAAAAAAGTATCAAAATTCGGAAATCTTTTGAAAAATCCAATCAAAAAATCAAGCGCAAGCTAAATTGCATTAAAAAAACAAAATAGATAAATTATAAGATAAATTAACCCAAATTAAATTAATGAATTCCTAATATACTTGTAAAACTTTTTAAATTTTTTGGGCCTATCGCCTTTGTAAAAATTTCTTACCATTTGTAGTTTGAATTTATTTTTAAAGTTATAAATACGACATAAATATTATCCTTAAAAATTTAATAATTTTTATGCTAACCTCAACGCTCTATTGGAAAATTTCATAGTTATTTTTGAAATCAAATCTGTTGCCCAATTAAAAATAATTATTATATTTAAAGTATTTTTTTTGTAAAATATCAATTTTGCATAATTGTGCACCTTTGACAATAAATATATAAATTTAAAAAAATTCATCTCTGTATAAATATATATCCCTATAAAAAATATATTAACGTAGTTATTGATTAATTTTAAACTAAAAATTAATTTTGGATTATAAATAAGGGCTTCCAAAAATTTTACATTTAGCAATATAATGTTTTTTAAATATTCAATAATACTAATTATTTTCAAAAAAATATTAAGAAAGGCTATTTTCACATATCTTGTTTATTTTTTAACAGTTTTTTTAAAGCTAAATCAAATTCAGTAAATTAAAATATCTATCTAGTTCGCTAAAAATAAATCGCATTTATAATTATATCCAAAATTCCAATGATAAATAATTAAAAATTTTCTTTTTAAATAAATTTAAAAATGAAAGTAATTATAATTAGTTATATCACTAATTTTTTTTTGATATATTATCGGAAAAAAAATTATTATTTATAAATAAAAATTCAATTTTAAAAATTACCTTTTTTTTCTGGATTTTTTCAATATAATCCAGGATAAATGTGTAAAAAAAACGATATCTTTATTGCTTCAAAACTTTTTTTATAGAAAAAATTTTCTTTGAGGACATATAGTACCATTTTGATGCAATTTTTCATGTTATTTTTTAATTTTACTTAATGGATCATTGGTTTAAGGAGATAGATTTTCTAAGAAAAAAAATGTTCGATTAGAATTTTTTAAGCTCTATAAGTCTCAAAATAATTTAAGAGTTAAATGCCAATTGATTATTTTCCATTCAAAATTTTATAAAATTAAACCAATTTTAGAGAGAAACTCAATATTTTATTTTTAAAAGTAAAAATGAAAGATAGTATTAATATTCATGCTTTAAAAGCATCAAAATACCATAAAGGCTTAAATTTAAATTGAAAAAACACAAATTTTAATATTTGGGTTTAAATTTAAAATATTTCGAAGTCCAATAAATTGTGAAATGTTCATTTTTTCATAATTTCTTTATGAAAAATGTTAATAATTAACAAAATAAATTCAATTTTAATTTTTTTAATTAATAAATCAAACAAATAACTTTTACCAATACTTAGGTCAAATAATTGAAATATAATATAAAGCACTGACCAAATTAAAATTTATCAATTGATTTGACAAATCATGACTTTATGGAAACTATTTCAATTATCTTCTCAGTAAAATACCTCTATAAAATCTCAGCATATTCATTTTTATAAAATAAAACCATATTAATTAAAAAAGAAAATACTTTTCTATTATTATGGCAGATTTACACCTTTTAACTACCAAATTCGGAAAATTTAAATTGGACATGTGCATTTACATTCAAAAAAGGTTAGAACCAATTGAAAAAAAGTGAAATAAATTCCAGAATAAGTGATTTGCGGCACATAAAAAGTGAGATCAAAATCTAAAAAAGTGGGTTTCGGCTTAGAATAATCAATAAAAAGTTATAAAAAAGTGCTCTGAAATTGGCGGTACAATTATATGTGATTTAAATTTAATATAATCATCAATTATATTATTTAAAAAAGCGAATATATATGATTCATATTTTTCAAAATCATATATAATATTAAAATAATAAATTTTGATAAAAATGATCGAAAATAATATTTTAAAAGAGAGTGTTAACTAGCTCATAAATACGCTTTAAATTATACCATCTTAATTTTAATATACAGTGTTTTTTTAGATTATATATAAATATCACATGCAAAATTCAAACATCATAAACTCGAGCTTATCGAAAATCCAAAGTCCTGTTTTTCATAAAACTATTTTATATGACCGTGGATTTTTATACGAAACTTTCAATTTACAATACCAAAAAGTTATACATATCTGAGCAAATAAAGAAGATGATTTTACTTTTAAATTATGTTTATTGTAAATTTTTATGGCAAAATATATTTAATTATTCAAAACAGTACATTATTAACTAACCACAACACATAGTACTTGATTAAATAGTTGAATTTAGTTGTTTAAATATTGTCTGTAAAAATTGGTTATAGAGGTACCCATTTAAAGATATACATATTTTAAATAATCAAATTCCACTAAACAATTAAGTAAGTGATCTATGGAATTTTTCATCAATTAAGTATAAATTGTTTTCATTTAACTGACAACCTTGTATAGGCGATTAAAAAAGCAACATTTTTAAGCAAAAAAAATTTTATAACTATCAAGTAATAGTAACAGTAACTGGCTAAATATGTCTGGAGATTTATTCCTAGATTTCTCTAACTAATGTGTTTGAATATATTGGTGAACACAAACCATAGATAAATATATCTTTTCAAAACTCTTTCTTACAAAAAAATTAGCTAACTCATATATTTAACTCGTATTCAAATTTAAAAAAAAATATAAGTAATAAAGGGTATGAGGTCTTGTAAAACTGGAAATAATTTCAGAATTAAGAATTACTTATTTCAGAAATATTTGTTACTTATTCTGAAATCTTTATCGCTTTTTTCGAATTAATTTTCATTTTTTCTGAACTTTGTCAAAAAAAGGTGTTGTATTAATAGGATAAAATGATAAAATATAGTTTTGATCAATTAAAAAACGTATTTTTAGTTGAAATTTTGTGTAAATAAATGAGAAATTTTTTATATTTTAATTATATTTCTGAAAAAATTCTGAATTTTCAAAAAAATTTAAATAACCAGTTTTTAACAAAACAGCATAATTTCATCTATATTTAAATATAATTTATAATTTGAAATATATATCAAAATATGCAATATTTATCAAAAAAATTAATCAATTATTATTATTATTTTTTTATAAAGATTTTTTATCAAAATATAATATTCTGACTCGGAGCTTATTTTTTTAATTTTGTGACTCTTGGTATTATTAAAGCTTTATTTTTTTTTATTTAGTTTATTGTTAAAAAAAAAGAAAAAGTATTACTATCATTAATTTTGATATAGTATTTAGTTTATTTTAATAAAAATAGTACTGTTTTAAAAAAAAATTTACTCTAGTTTCTAAATATTTGATTTTATTCTAGGTAGCTCAAAAAATTTATTATACTCTAATGCCAAAAAAATGAGGTTTCAGAGCATATGTGATATAAAATCCCCTTATAGCCAAAGATTTAAGGATGTGCAGCTACTAGAAAAGCTGAAAAAAGTTTTGAAAAGAAATTTATGAAAATTTTTCACTATTTTAATTATTTTAAATTAATTATTATAACTTATTATTGATTTTTAAGTAAATTTTATTTAAAATGTGAGGGGTTAGATATTTTTTTTATATTGTTTATTATTACTAATAATTTATTTAATTTAGAGAAAAATATTACTACAGATTTATCAACCAATAAAAAAAATATAAATATAAACTCATAAATTATAAGACTTAATTTTTAATATAGCTTTAATTGAGTTTAAATTAAAAAATAGAATTATATTTATATGATTTTATATTTTTTGGGAATTTAAATTGGTATAACCTTGATTATGTAGAATCGAACTCGATGAAATTTAATCGAATTAAATTTAAAATTTAAGTACTTTATCAATCAAATGTAAAGATTGAGAAAAATTACAATTTTTTATAAGAGATATTTTATCAAAAAATAAATATATGTTTTGAGATTAAAATTTATTAGAATCTTGACCTAAAATTAAAGCTATCTATTATTTAGTTAAAGTAAAAAAATTTACTTTGATTAAAATCAATACACTCGGAAACTTTTTAAAAATTTTATTAAATTCAGATATTTCATTGGTAGCATATAAAAAAATGACTAATTCACAAATTTTTAGGCGATTTTTAAATAGAACGAATGTAATAAGAAAAAAAATCGGATTAAAGGGATGTTTTTATAGAATTTATCATAATTTTAAGATAATTAGGGATGTATTTTATTAAAATTGGAAGCTTCTACTATCAAAAGCACACTTTTACGAAGAAAATTCCTAATACATGAACTTTTTACAAGACAAATAACTAAAAAAGGATAATATTAACGAGAATTTATGTTAAATTTAATGAATAAACATGAGTTAAATTTTATTTACAAGAAAAAAAAAATTAGAATAAAATTTCAAAAAATAGATTTGTCTCTAAAATTAAAAATATGGTAATTTAAAAATCAATAGAATATATGCAATGATATAAATACTCTCTCGGACCGGGAATTGAACCCGGGTCGCCAATGTGACAGACTGGAATACTCACCACTATACTATCCGAGAATTGCTCACTACAGGGGTCGAACCTGTGACCTTGGCGTTATTAGCACCACGCTCTAACCAACTGAGCTAAGCAAGCATGTTCCACAAAATAATTAATGTTTTTTGTTTATAATTATTGTTTTTCCCTAAAGGGATTTTTAGATAATCCCACATTGAAGTAAAAAGTATATTTTACTATCAATTATTACATCCCAAGTACATATATAACAATCAAGTTGACTTTTATCAATTTTTACACTTAAAGCAAGATATATTTTTATATTTAATCTCGACCTAACGAGTACATAAACACCATCCTCGTATATGCTCATTAAGTAAGAATTTTTTTTGACAAATACTTCAATGATCTTATTTAGTTTATCTAGTTCTCAAAATTATAAATAGAATAAAAAATAAAACCATTATCTCTTGGAGTGTCGCCTCTGGAATTGATACAATAAAAGGCATTTGCACATTAAATGCTTCAAAAATTGATAGATTTCTATCTACATCAATAATCGCTAAATACCCTCTGAAAAAATCAATATATCTAGTATAGGATCGCTGGGAATGTTGGTGTTATAAAAGTTATTATATTATACCGCTATCGCATAAAAAAAATCGATGAAATTTTTGTGTTAATAGGTGCATAATTGAGGAATTTTCTCCGCGTGGATTAAATCTAATCATTTTTAAAGAATTATAATTGGATTAGATAAATTTTTCATAATTATTGACTCTGGACTTGCTTATAACAAATATTTTTTATTTTGATATATTGAAAGAGATGAGCAAAAAAAATCTTTTTCTTTAAAAAGATAATAAAAAAAAAGTATAAAAAAAAAAGCAAAAGCAAAAACAAAAACAAAAACAAAAAAAAAACAAGATCCCACCCCTTTGGAATATAACTTTTAATAATAAAAAAACTATATACAACACGACTAGTGCATAGTATTCAAATTTTGTCTGCATATCCTTTTTTTTTACGCGGAGTTTATTTTTAAACTCAATAAAAATGTATATAAACACTAATAAAAAGCTTCAAAAAATGTTTAAATTTTGTGAAAATATATTCTTCCCAACTTTGCTTCCCTTATTTAGCAGCTCCTCAAACACTAAAATTTTTTTAAGGGTGCTGGTAATCTATCAATACTTTCCTGTAACAATAAACGTAAACACAAATATAATCCGAAAAATTCGCTGTTCCCAGCTCAATTACTTCTCCGGTACCGTCAGTGCGGAGCTTAAAATATGATTTTTTAGACCCCCCCCCCTCCATGTATTTTTCTGGCCTGCTCCAACTGAGCTGGATCGGGAGAAGAAACGCTGACACTTTCGCTAAAATTATTATTTTGAGCAAAAAATTGCATAATTGTATTTCTGAGGATCTTATTACATTTATCGCACACCAAAAATAAGTGCTCGATTGTCTCTGGCGTATTTTTTTTGCAAAAAGGGCAAAAAAATTTAAATTTTCCGTCGATGATTTTTGCATTGGCCAGGCGTTGAACCGTCCAAAACTTACCAATTCGAATTTTTCCGATTTCCTGGAAGCCTATTCGCTGATCTGGGTACAGGGCTTGAAGTTTGATCCAACTTCCAGAACTTTTTAATCGCCGATTTAGAGCCCATTTGTGAATCATGGATCGGCTATTTAAATTTTTTCGATCGGCCAATGATTT
>LSSL01002575.1:0-17355 GCA_001953115.1 Smittium mucronatum
GCCACCTGGGTGACCGGCAGTGCTAGATGGATAAAAAAAATTTGTGATCAAAATTCAAAAGGTGAAACAACCATCACCATAGTCGACAGGAAAAATAAAAATAAACGATCATAAATCCACCAGTGGACGGTGGACCGAAAAATCGGCTGAAAAGGAAACTGGATGAGTCTTCGGATGCAGTTCCCTGACCTGAAATTTGGCTTTCATAACATCAGGTAAATGCTAATGGGGACCTTCCAGACAGCCCAGTGACTATATAATATGAATATTTTTAGACGAAATTTTTTTGAAAAATTGTTTCTTCTGAAAAATCTATCTGCCTGAAAATGTCGACCACATCTTATTAAATTTCTCTAGATGGGATAGACAGCGAAATGAGACGATCGACCGGTTCTTACCTGCAACAATCCGCTCAGAAATTAAAAACCTATTTTAAATTTTAATGAATCCCCTTTGTGGATAGTTTTAAAAACCCTTGGGGGTGGTATCAAAACATACTTTGAATAGGCTAATAGATAATGCCGTCGATCATAGCTTTGTGCTGCCAACAGCTAAATTTCTGATTGACATCGGTGTGCTCAGAAAACTCAAGCTGCGGGGTTTATGTGATTCAATAGCTCCCTTGAACCAATTTCATAGGGTTATGGGGCTGCTAGAACTGCAGAGGGGCAATTAGTGAAGATAATTTTGAAATTATTTAATTTTTTAATGCTTTTTTTTAAAACTTTAAATTAGATTTTAAATAAATATCCCTGAAAATAATGAAAGTAACAGATTACCTTTAGATTATTATTCAAATAGCCTTATATTGATAAAATTTGGTTTTTTTACAATATATTTGCTTCTCTTTAATAGAAAGAATATTATTTAAAAAAATGATATACTATATATAAAATATTCTTGTTGATATTTTTTTAGAATTAGTATTTTTTCATATCAAATTAAATATTCATCAAACCATAACAAAATCATCAAAATAATTTTACAAAAATATTTAAAAAACCTTAAATTATTATTTTTTCAATTTAATATTAAAACTTATTACTAGCCTTTGTCTTTCGTTTCTCAATATTAGTACAATTTTTCTATTTTTAAAAAATATACCAAATTCTTTTATTATTCTATCTACCCCTTTTATTTTGGTTTTACCCTAAATCCAATAAAAATTTCTAATCAATAAGAGACAAAAATTTTAAATAGTTAATATAAGAAAAAAAACTGAATTTTTTATTTAAAATGTTTTTAACCTTAAATTTTCATAATTTTTAAGGAATAAAACCATTTATATATCTTTTAAAAATCAAATTTAAATTTTATTAAATTCGATATAGAGGATACCAATGAGTTCATATTTATTTATTATTAATACTTAATAAGTTTTTTTTTCATTGGGGTATGGAAAATGGTTTAAGATAGATGTGAATTTATTTTTTGAAAATGAATAGCTAATAGAGCTCTGGTGTTTTAAATTTACTTCGGGAGTTTCAAGCAAGTATCCATTTTTTTGTATTTTTCTGGTTTAATATTTTTTTAACTAAGCTTATATGTGTAAAACCTGGTAGCTTTATTAAGCCATGTTACATTAACGTCGTTTATTACCTTCAATTGAAAATAATTTTATTATTATCAGTTAATTTTTTAAACAGATTTTTTAAAAAAAATTACTTTCAAATGAACAATTAAAAAAAAATTCTTATATTTCATGATTAATAGAATAATAATTTTGCATACAAAAAGAGGAAAGCTTGTCTATCCAGAATATAATTTAAAAATGGAAAAAAAATTTGTTATTTGTGTGAGCTGCAGTAAAAATTTGTTAATATTAATGTGTATTTGGCAGGAAATTTATATTAGCATGAAGATTTTTTTCTGATTAAACATGCGTCTTTTTATCTTAGTATTATCTCCTACTGATTGGTGGTCTTTTATATTTTTCTAGTTCCTAGGCTAGAGAATAAATTTTAGTGATAAAAAATTTATTATAATCTTTTTCCATGAAAATTTTAGTTATCTATAAAATGTTCATAGTGTTGTAATAATTATGCTAGATATCTAGGTTGGAGTGAATTTTGGATCATAAAAATGCTTTTAAATGTAATTTTTAAATGTAATTTTTATTTATATGAATTTATGTAGGTGCTTTTGGCAAAATAGTCGATTTTTCTTGATTTAATGATAATATAAATGGTCTTTTATTAACATTAAATCGTTTAAATCGATGTATTTGGGTTAGATTAATATTAGTGAAGTTTTATAGAAATTTTAAATACTTGTAGAAGTGTAAAAACAGAAAAATATTCCCTTTCTTTTACATGACCAATTAATTGCGGCCAATTAGATCTCCAACTGGAATAAAGTATTAAAAATTATGAGAAGTAGCGCCGGTACTAAGAAATAAATAGCATCCTGTAAAGAGAGGGTATATAGCAAATAAAGATGGTATTTATTCTTTGGCTTCAAATGTTTAAAATTTTAAGGCTTGAAAATCGCGCTAGGGAGCTTTTATTTTGTTATATTTTTTGTTTTATTTTATATAAAATACTAGCTCTTCCGAAAGAATGAAGGGTAACGGAAAAAATAGAATCAATAAATCTATCTTACCTAAGAAGTTTTAAAGACATCTAATTATTATAGTTATTAATTATTAACTTACACTCTTTTTAATTGGCCTCAATTTCCATCTTTTACTTTAAATTTTGATAAGAGAAGAATAATTTTCGGTTTATACTAAACATATTTTAACTCTTGCATTTTATACTCACTGAACAGAAAAAATTAAAAAATTAAAAAATTAAAAAATAAAGAGGCATAAAAATTATATATATCTAAAAATAAGCATACTAAATTATAATTATAAGTCAACAATTTGCTATTAAATTTAACAACATGCACAATTCAAATTCCCAAAAGATCCTTACTCCCCAACAAGAAGACTCAGGGTAGCGCTCTGTTATTGAAGGCCCTAATAAATAAACCAAGCCTAGCAGTAATAACCCCACAGGATTAGAAAAAACCACAACATATGTTTATATTACTTTTGAAGTTCAATAGATAAATTCTAGAAAAGATTTTAGAAATTATTATCACATTAGTCTTTAATATTACGACAATATTTTACTTTTATCAATAAATTAACATAAATAAAATAATTTTTTGTTTTCTCAGATTAATAAAAGATTTGATCGCTAAAAGCGCAATAAATATGGAATAAATCTGCTTCTTGTTTTGAAATAACATTTTTACAAACTTTTTTAGCACTTTTTTTATAAAAATTCATTAATTTATCATCATATATATTATTATGAAATAAAAATGCGAAATTCATTAAATTTTATTTATTTTTGAAGAAAAAAATATGTAAATAATTTAATTTAAATTTATAGCTAAGAGCAAAAGGTAAATTAATTATTTTTTAATCTATATCATTTTCAAAAAAAAAATTAGCAAAAGATCGATATTTTTTGTGATATTATTTACTATTTTTTTTCTCTTAACGTATACGATCAGTCCTAAATGAAAAATCATCCAATAATTTTTTTAATGTTTTTTTTTGTGCTTTTATTCATAATATTATCCAAAAATGGCATTAATATTACACTATTTAATAAATCTATAAAAAATTTCGAACACAATATTGGGCAAATACTATTATGTCAGAAATTTACAAGGTTCAAATTTTTTTTTAAAATATCTTACAATTTTTAAAAAAAACCGAAATATATTTTAAAAACTTTGTTTTTTATAAAAATTTAAAAATATTTTATTATATATTATTATTATTATTCAAGCAGATTCTTTTATTTCGATAAATATACTTATATTTCGATTAAACTATCTTATTGATAAAATTTAACTTTTATAAACTATATTCGATTAGCTCAAATTATTTCAAAATAGATCATTGTTCCGGATTAGATTATTTTATCTGATAATTTTATCAATTATTTTTATTAATAAATAATGTGTAATTCTTTCCAAATAACTTTTAGATAATTTCCAAAAAAAATTATTAATGAAATAAAATACTAACATACTAGCGATTTATCTAGTTCTAATGGAGCTTAATATATTATAATTATGATGAGAACAATATGCTTACTAAGCTTATTTTAAATAAGGTTTATGGCTTTTAATTACCTAAATAAATCTATAATTATTATCCCATAACTTTTACACAAAAATTTTTTAGTATCTGTAAAATACCCTTGATGAAAGATTATAAACTTTCAGTAATTTTATGAGTTATATCTAACTGATTAATTAAATAAAAAATTTAGATAAATTCTTCGATTAGAACATATGAACTCTGATTAATTTTTCGATTTCAATTATTAAAAAAATAAAATTTTGGTTTTTTTTATTTTATGATTAAAAAAACTATCAAAAAGCATCTATATTTTCCCAAAACCATTAGAGTGCCATGTTAAAATTATCTATTCATATTTTTTGATTTGGATTATGTGACCATAAAAAGTAACATTAATCTCATTTTTAGGATTCATATTGTGATAAAAAATATTTATTTTTATTCTATTATTGGGGAAATAATTGAATTTTCTAATAAAAGAAAATGATTGGAAAAATACTTTTTTTTGCTTTATATAGATGTTTATCTTAGTAGAATAGATTTAGTGTTAATAAATTTAATCATTCGATTTAATATAAAAATAAATCAAAGCTATACCCAAAGAAAAATTTATATTTTTTAAAAAATTACCTAAACAAACCTATCTAATAAAATTTTCGGAGAAATTAGAATAAATCTATAAAAAAAAGAATTTTCTATTAATTATAGGATATAATACAAATAAAACTATTCCAAAACATCTGAATCAATTTTTTTATATGAAAAAATAAATTTAAATTCCCCATAATTTTTTTAAGAGCTCAAAAGAGTGCTATAAAAATCAATTTCAAATTTCCATTCACCAAATAAAAACAAAATTTTAACCTTATTATTTTTTTTATGGAATGAAATTTTCGATTTATTTAAATAATAATAGGTAAATTTTCTTCACTAAAGCACTTGGATTAAAAAAAAATTAGGAAAAAAAACACATTTTTTTTAGTTGGAGAAATTCAGAAATTCAGAAATAAAAATAAAATAAAATAAAATAAAAATTATGTTGAATAGCTTAAAATATAAGATTATTAGTAAATAAACATCATCAAAAATACCCCAGAACTTTGTTGTTTAAAAATAGAGAATCTATCTATTAAGACAAAAAAAAAAAATTTCGATTGTATTTGATCCCTAAAACCTTTAAAATTTTTAATAATTTAAAAAAATGTAGATATTCTTCAAAAAAATATACCATATTTTTTTTAATTTATATTTATTTATATCCTATAAATATTTTCTATCCGTATAAGCACAAAGAATAATCTATTAAAAAGAAAACACTCAATTATGAATTTAAAATTGATACAAATTAAAAAATAACTATTTATTTCGAATAAAAAAAACTGAAAAAATAGCTTGTATTTTTTTCGTGAAAAAATAAAATCAATAAACATTTCCTATTATTAATAAATGAATAGATATTAACGTAATATATAGTTAAGAAATTATTATAGAAATTCAATTGAATATATTAATTTTTTTAAAAAAAATTAGTCAACAGTATTGAATGATAATATTTTTAAGCTCTTTCCAAACTACGTTTATTTACATGTTTCTTAAGCTGATATAAATAGCCAGTATCGGGGTTTTGATATATTAAGTATTAAATACTATATGAAAAATACCAAATTAATCTTTTTTAAGCGCATTCAAATAAAAATATCATATAGTAAAATTTGTGAATTTTTTTGTGTTTTTTATTGGATTGGATAGTTTTAAGATTATTAGACAGTATTTTATGCGTTTAAAAAATCTTCTCTTAATTTAAATTTTGGCTCAGAATATTTTTGTTAACAGAAATTATTTAGACTTTGAAAAAAGACACGCCTAAAATAAAATTAAGGTAATAGCATAAAAACTCCCCTTATTTTTACAAAAAAAATACACTCTCCCATTTCAGCACTCAAAAATAATATGATGAAGCATTCCAGGAAATAATTTCAAAACTAGCCAAATTTTAAAACTAATTAATAAAATTGGTCAAATATTGAAAAAAACCATCAAAAATATACAAAAATAATCTTTGATTTATACCAGCAAATAAAAATTTGGTTCGATTTTAATTACAAAGCATAAAGCACTTCTCCAATTGAAATTTTAAAGTTTTAAATTTTTTATTCCGATATGATTTTAATCGATAAACCTGATCCAAATTTAATAAATTGCGTATAAATTTAATTAGTTAAATTATAAACCCATACTTAGCCTTAAATTAAACTCTTTCAAAATTTAAACGAGTTAAAAAAAAATTCTATTTTTTGTATAAATAGAGAAGTGCTCAACCGAGAAACTATTAAAAGATAATTTTTTCATTTAAAATCGAATAAAATGGAAATCGCCGTGATTTATATCTATTAATTATTTAGCCCATGTGTTTAAAATTTATCATCCAGTTTTATCCTAATAATTCAAGGGGGAATAAAAATTACTTAAATGAGAATAGCTCTCATATTAATCGACCACTAGGCTATAATTTAATAATAATGTTATTTTAATTTTTTTCGGAGATAAATTAATATCTCATAAAAATTTTATAAACAACACGAAATTCTTTATTTATCCCAATTAATTCCAATATCCTCTTTAAATCTTATTGAATTTTTAAATTTTAAAATCGAAAATTTTTTGATAAATATTTGATTTTTTTCTTAGTAAAATTTTATAAATTATTTTCCTCGAATGCTGTATACATTCTAAAAAAAAGTGCTTAAATGGGATGTTATTTTAAAAAACATATTTTTCCTGTGTTAAACATTTGAAAAAAAATTATTTAACACTTTTTTATCCAAAAATATCAGAAAAATATATGAAATTCTTTTTGGAGGCAGAAACTTCACTATTAAAAACTTTTCAATTTCTTAATTAGGGAATATTGTACGAATATAAGGCATAAAATTATTGTTTGGCTCAAAATTAAAATTCCATAAGTAATTTTCCTATTGAAAAAAAAAATTAAAATTTATTAAATCTAGTATATTTTTCTATTTTTATTATTTTTGGGATGGATATTTTGTTATTAGCCAACTATTTAAAAATTAAAAAAAAATCATTTGAAAAGAATCTCTTATATAATGATCAAAAAAATTTATTGGATCTTTCCAATAAGACTATTATTTTTAATTACAGAAATGTATCAACCGATAAACTTAAAAATTAAATATAATAATAATAATAATAAATTTGGAGTGTAGTAAAACTTTAATTTTAAAATGGCCTATCAAAAAACAGCTCCTGATTAAACGATCCAGTCCTGAATTTTTTATTGGAATATTTGATGTTTTAATAAAATTACTGGTACAATGGTCAAAAAAAAATTTCTAATAATTAATTGGAAGCTCATTAATTATTTAAAGGATGATTTAAAAAAAAAATCGAGAAATCGAAGATGCATTTGATGAAAAAAATAAGGCATTATTCTATAGTTAATTTCATTTCTTTAAGAAAATATATTTTTATATCAAATATGGTATTATTCAACATGGACATTTTTTTTTTGTATTAAAATTATTTTATCAAATAGTACAATTGTAAAAAAGAAACTGAGAATTAGTGATGTATCCATTTTTATATTTTTAAATTGTCTGAAAAATCCTTTAATAATGCGTTGTTACGATAATTTCTAAAGAATAACTGAAAAAAATGATTAGTTTTTATTAATTAAACAAAAGAAGATAATTCAGATTAGTGTTCGGATTTCAATCTGTAACTTGGAAGCAGAGAGTTTCGATCTAAATTCTATTCGACTTATTTCAAATAAAAATCTGATATATTATAATTTTGGAAATGTAAATAATTGCAATGAAACAATAGGTTCAGTACACATATTAAATATTTTGCCCAATAGAGAAAACCCTCCATACGTACACTGGCTGCTAAAAAACTTAAAAGGATATAAGTAAAGAATCTTAGTTATTTTTTAATTGTTGATCTTTTCAACTTTTTTCCGTTTCCTGGTACCAATTACCCAAACTCATATATCTTATTCATCTTTTTTCTATTTTTTATTCTGCTATTCACCCCGCCATCCACTAATAAACTTGATTCTTAAAATTAAATTTAAAATTTTTATGATTTATTATAATTAAAAAACTAATTGCTGAAACATATGAAGAAAAAAAAACGAAACCCGATATCTAAAACCTAAATTTTATGTAAACTTATCAGAAAATGTGCTTTTTTAGCATTTATATCAACATAATTCGCCCCAATTTCTCCTGCTGATACAATTTCTCCGGGTAGATTTTTTAAAAAGTTCAAACTTATTATTTTAATAAAAATGGATATGAGTAAGAATTTTTAAAATAAAAATAATTATCTAAAAACTAACTTATGATCATACTTTATCCTATTTTTATAAATAAATAATTGTATTTATATTAACTGATGACAATAACTTTTTACGAAAATGATTTTTTTTGCTTTATAAATCTAAATTAATAGCAAAAGACGGTTTAAATTTATTATAATTACCCTCTAATTTGATTTTGAATATCTTACAATGCTATTTTTGCCGATTTCTGAACGTAAATTATTGTTTTTTTTAAGCTATATTTCAAAATAAATTTATTTTGAAATATTTCAGCCTTTTATATTTCAATGAATTTTTTTTACCGAAAAACTATCTTTATTACGCAATATAATTTAATAAAAATAAATAATCTATAAAAAAACATAAATTTATTAATAAATATGCTTTTAGATCAATAAGACTACTAAAAAAACATAAATTATTAGAAGTTTTTTTAACCCAAATCTAATTAAATCGTTGAAAAAATTTATTGATAAAATTTCGATTATATCACTATATTTGATAGTAATTTCTTTTTTTTCTGTCTTGATGTTTTATTTTTATCTTACTTGATTTTTAATACAATAATAAAAACTTTTTTGCATAATTTAAACTAAAATTTTGTCTTGCTTCAGAAATTCTAAGTATTTTTATTTATAAGAGTCAATATTTTATTTTCATACAAAAATCTGCCATTATCTAATGTATCTGTATTAGTTTCACATTATACCAAATAATTTTCTTTTTTAATATTATCTGATAAATATTTCGTGGTGTTTTTTCAAAAGTGCAATTACCCCTCTTAACCACAGACACAGTATTCCATAACCATTAGAACATAATAATAAAAATTATTTTATTGAATTTATTATTATATTTTCCACATCTTTCATATCTAAGTTAATATAGCTTAGCCATATACATTAATACTTTCTCAATACAGTTTATATTATTTTTTATAAAACTTTCCTGGGTTTAAGAGAAAAATTAACTCCTTCGTTTTTTAATATATATATATATATATTGATATTTTCTTATAAATATTTTGATAAAAAAAATTCTATTAATAAAAAAAATGTTTTTCCCTTTTCTTTGAAACCGGAATTTTGATCGATTCTAACATAATCTAAGATAAAATCACTTTAATAAAAGTTTGGAAATGAGATAAGTTCCATTTTTTAAATTCAATTATTTTAATAGATATTATATATCGATTTCAAAACTTAATTTTATTTTGAAGTATATTTTTATTAAGTCTTTTGCAGCTATGAAATTGTTTTTTTAGATTCTTTAAAAAAGTTCACGGATTTTTTATAACTAGAATGATCCAAGAAAATAGAATTTCTATAAGCTAGATTTTTTTGGAGAATTAATTTTGAGGTAATTGCAAAAATAGTCAAGATTTCGAAACTAATTACAAATTTAGTCAAATTTTCAAAATAATATCAAAAATAGTCAATCAAATTAGCCAATTTCCAACTTAGAGAATAAACGCGAATTGAGTCTTGATTGATAATATTAATATTCTTCATAGGTCAAAAATATGCGACTAATTTTCACCTTAATTAATCATTGGCATGAGCCTATGTGAAATAAATGGGAGATTCTTTTCAAGACCAGACTTTTTTTTACTGTTTAAATAATTGGCTACGCTTGGATATATAATAAAAAAGGCCAATGTAAATAGAAAAATATACTGGCTCTAAAAAAATTTATGCATTTTACAAATAGAAAATTAGTCTCTAAAATTCACATTTTGAATTACCCGATAAATTTATGTTTTATCTTAGCACCATATTTCCAAGTTAGGAAAGTAGTAAAAGTTTAGTAGGAAAGTGTCTGCTCTCAAAGAGAATCTGCCAAATAGCCAATTTATCCCTAAATTGCGTGTTTAAATTTTAGATATACAACATGTGAAGTCTATAATATTTTCAATTCTCTAGAAATATATGTTTGAAAATATTTATTGAATAAGTTTTCTTTTTAATAGCCATCTGGTTAGCACCCCCCCTCCTAATCATTTGTCTCTTTTACTGAGTTAATTCGAATAATTATTCTCTAATGGAACATTTATTGCTTAAATCCGCAAAATAGACTTTTCAAATACAATATGAGTAAATCACTATTAAATTAATATTGATATAAGTTGTTCGCTTTTACCCTGATTATGTAAAGGTCTTCAATTTAATTCTAGATTTTTGACTTCTTTATAAATGAAAAATTAATTCTTAGAAGTAATTTTCTCTGCATTCTGATATTTACTTATTAATAAGGTCTGGAGTTTGGTTTTTTTTGTAAGATACATAACTTTAAACAAATATACATTTATTTTTTCGATGATGTTAATTTTTTTTTGTATTTTGGTCAATATTAAGATTAATTTTTTGGTTGAAAAGAATTTTTAGATAGTTTTCACCTTGTGCATTCTCATTGCGTATATTTGAAATTAATTAAAATATTTATTTTTTTATGAGTTATTCATTTTATTGAATAAAAATTCAAAAGAATTTATACTTTTTGTGTATATCATGTGTAAAATTTTATAGTTTGGATGATAATCCTACCTTTTAAAGTATGGATATAATCGACTTATAAAAGTTATATTTTTATAGTATTTAAATATTTTAAATTAAGAAAATCAGTCAATAGTTGATCACGTATCTAAATATCTATCAAGTATTATTGCGTGATTAAACTTGTTTACTTTCTAGTCATAAATATTAAAGGGAAGTGAACAATTTAGCGAGTTTTTTATTTATTCCTGGGCTACTTAGAGCTTTAAAAAAAAGATACAATAATTATTTTTATAATTAAAAGTTATAAGGTCTATTTATGAATGAAAGATTGTTTATTTTTAACCAATGAAGATATTTTCTAGAACTATATTTATAGAGAATTGAAAATATCTGAGGCTTTTCATATTTTATATCAAAAATTTAATCACAATTTAGGGAGAAAGTGGCTATTTGTTTCCAAAATAACTTAGGCCAATGATTAATAAGATGAAAATGAGTCTTATATTTTTTTCCTATGAACACTCTTAATTTTATCAATCAAGACTCAGTTCGGGTTTATTCGCTAAATTGGAAATCTGGTTAATTTTTTTTGACTATTTTAGCAATTATCTCATTAATTTTTCATCTTCTTTAAAAATTCATTATGAATCCGACCATTAATATGATCTTTAGTAATATATTCCAAAATAAATTGATATGATATCTCCTAACTCAGAGATCAATCAAGCAATAAATTTAAAGTTTATATATCTTGAAAGAAATTTTCAAGTCTCCAACAACGTAAAAGAAATGGGGCTTTATTAATATAAAAAAAGGTTATGATAAAATTTGGAAGTTGTACAACCTTAAATTATTTTTAAAAAAATAAAAAATAATAGGGCTGCTATATGCTATTTTATTGATAAAAAAAATTTATTTCCCTGTTTTATTAATTTTATCTTCATACAAAACATATTTTTGGGATCTAAACTACGGCACATCATAATATACTTTTTTTTTATCATCTAAATTGATTTTTTTTTTTGATAATATACTTTTTTATGTTAGAATCAAGTATAACTTATTTATTTTTTTATTATAAAAATGTAATAAGAAGCTCGTATCGTGATATAAATTTAATCTTTATTCATGCTCAGGAAATAAGCTCTGAGCTAATTTTTGTTTTTTTTTTGTGCTGTAAATTATTATTTAAGAAATACCCATTTCTTCTAATCTATTTTAACAAACTTGGATTTTTTTATTTTCAAAAGCTTTATTTTTTTTGATTTACTAAGCTTTAAATTATAAACTCTGAGTTGAGAAATTAATTTTAAAAATCCATAAAATTATAAAGCTCCGAAGTTATTTTGTGGCTAATTAGTTTTTACTATATTAAAAAGGCTTATTTTTATTAAAATAATTATTATGACTGTTATTTTTTTTGGCCAATACTAAGTAACTGATAAAAGAAAACTTGAATTCCTTTATTGATTATTTAAGTATTTCCAAAGTTATAGCTTTATAAAATTCTATTGACCGAGCTTATTTAAGTATTTTTGGAGCTAGTACCCATAACTATAATTGATTAAATTTTAAGGCGTATTAAATATATAATGTCGTTCATTTGGCCCCTTTCGAATAAAAATATTCGAGCTATATTTTGAAATTTGGTTTATATAAGACTTGAAAACACAAGTCTTTTTTAAAAAAAAAAAAAAAGCAACTGGAGAAATTGGGGTAAATATAGTTGATATTTAATTTAAAAAAAAATATTTTCAGAAAATTTTATGTAAATTTTAGGTATTAGGTATCTTTTTTAGTTTTTTTTTTTTGCAGTCAAAATTGTGTCTATTTCATTTTTTTTCATTATAATAAATTATAAAATTTATAGATCTAATTTACATACTCAAACCTACTTAGATCAGATTTGCATTTGAGATAAACCGAATAGAATTTAAATTGAAACTCTATACTTCAGATTTACAGTTATAAATACGAATACGAATATGAATATGAATATTAATTATTTCTTTTATTTCCATAATAATCACTAACCACATTTATTGTTGTTTTATTTCTTTTTGAAACATAAACCTTAATTTTAGTTGTTTCAGATTAAATTTTTTTCATAAATAATTTAGATTATGAAATATTTTTATTTAGAAACAAATATGGCCTAAATATTTATCGGATTTAATCTACATTAAATTTATTAAATATATATCAGATATATCACCCATTATCATATCGGAATAATTAATGTAAAGCTTTAAAATTTCGTCTGGGGAAAAGCTTTATTTTTTTTAATTAAAATTAAATTGAAGCTTTATCTGCTGATATTAATCAAATATGATTTCTGTCTATTTTTGATAATTTGATTATTTTTTTAGCTACCCATTTCTCCTAAATAATAATTATGTTATATTTATGGCATAACAAAAAAAAAACTAATAATATATTTTGGAATGTCCTAATCTCAGATGAAGAATACTGATTCCTTTAATAGAATACCAAATTATCAAAATTTATATAATTTGATGTTAAATGGGACATAATTTAAACCCAAATTTTATTTAGATTCATAATAGATATTTTTCACTCGTTTTAGATATTTTTATTTACTTGTTTATCATAATATATAAACTTTCTTGTACAATAAAGGCCTCTATTTCATATATTTTTT
This sequence comes from Smittium mucronatum, assembly GCA_001953115.1. Lineage (NCBI taxonomy): Eukaryota > Fungi > Kickxellomycota > Harpellomycetes > Harpellales > Legeriomycetaceae > Smittium > Smittium mucronatum. Next base: position 13,590 of record LSSL01002575.1, read on the forward strand.
GCTTTATTATAGTCCTAAATAGTCTAAATTATCAATTAATAAACTTTTTGTGGAAATAACAGTGATAATTACCGCATTTAATAATGATTTAACTTTAACATACCCTTGATATATTATCCATAAGATATGATTTTTTAAAATATAAGAGAAGATAAACTTTATAACTAAGAATTTTAAATAGATGAATGAGTAATTATTTTTAAATTTTATTTGAATCCAGCTTAAATTAAATACAATAAGTTGATATATCGAAATAAATCCCTTATTTTTGCGAAATAGCTTAAAAATAAAAATGATGAATTTTTTTCAGGATAATATAAGAATAATATTACAAGCGGATCGTTATAAAAACATTAAAAAAATAAATTAGTAAAAAAATATACTAATTATTTTATTATTAAATATAAAAACTTGAAAAAAATGTGAGCTATAAAGAATAAATAAATTTATTTTTATTTTTTTAAAAAAAAAAAGTCTTGTATATAGAAAATAAAAAATAGATTAGAGATAATGTTAAAGGAGTGGAGACTACTTAAACCTATTAGATATGTTATATCACTTTTTTTAAATCTTGAGCTTTGTTGCTCCTTGGCTTAATTATCTTTTTTAAAATTTCAGAAATAGACTTATTTTTTCTCTTAAACACCATTTTTCTTTTTCATGTAGCTTATAATGCAGAGGCAATTACTTATCAATTCTATTGGATTTTAAATCTTCTCCAGAATTATTATCGATTTATTGAATTTTCTGTTGATATATCACGTTGCTTGACAACAAATAGTACAATTTTTTATTATTCAATGTGCTTTAAAAAAAAATTAGCATTTTTTAGTTTAAATATGATATTTATAAAAATATTAGAGTATTTAAATATTTAATTTGTATACATAATACATCCATTGTCTCTTAAGTTAAATATTTGGTTTTATTTTCTAGAATCATCCGGTAACTAAAAACTTATGTGTTTTTTTTTGGGAAATTTACAATTTTTTATTTAAAATTTTAAAAAATCGATTTAGATAATTTGGATAAAAATTTAATTAATAAACCTCTCATCATATATATTAAACTCACTAAATATAGAATTTGACTCAATGACTATTATAAATCACTTTACCATCTAGTATAAGTGGTAGAAAACGGTATATGATATCCAAAAATCTATTTTTTTTCTATCTTGGGTGTGTACCATTGATAATGGTTACAATCTGGATTGAGGATTATTACCCATCCCCCCTCTCCCATTAGAAATTTTTTTTCCTTCTGGCCCCAACCAAAAATAACTGGATAAAATTAGTACCCTAAAATTTTTAAAAGATGTGTTAATGAACCTTCCAAGTTTTTTTTTTGGACTTTTATCATAAAATTTGGAGAAATTAAGAAAGAAATTATTCTGTATATTTTTTGGATATTTTTTTGGTATTAATATTTAAGATCCTAATTAGTTTATTAATCTTTGTTTGAAAAATCACCTTTCTAGAAATTGTTAGATCTTTTTTATTTATTCTGAGTAACTGAAAACCTTCATCTCATCTTCGGTGAGCTGATGTAAAAACAGTTGAGTTCAAATTTTACCAATGATCTATATAGTTCATAAATGGTTAAATATAAATAAATATAACGGGTTGCGATTAACTGAAAATTATATCAAACTTCAAATATGTGATCAAATATATCGATTTTCGAAGTAATATACCTGGTGATATTTTTTTTAATTTTTCTTGAATCATTTTTGAGATGAATTGATCTATGTATCAGGAATATTTCCTCTCTTTTTTTTTTTGTCTCCTGAAGATCCAGAATCAGGCCGAGTTATGTGAATTTAGCATAAATCCTATTTTTATTACTGTTATTTTTTGGTCTATGTTAAAATTTTATATTTTTAAATTATAATTACCATCAGATAAAATCAAAAATAAATAAATAAATCGTACGAGTAATTTTTTAATTTATAGCAAATAAAATGCAAATTTATCTATCAACACCCATTAGATTTAATTCTGATTAATTTTTTTGTGTATGAGAATGGTTTTTTGGAAAAAAATATTTTTATACAGAAATATTGTGACATTTGATGCCCTTTTTATATAGATGAATTTAATTTTAATAACTTCGTAAAAAAACTTTACTAAAAATCATCAAAAAAGGGAAAATGCGTATAGAAAAGACAATAATCATAACAAAATGATCCGCTATAGCATACAACTGGTTGTTTACCTAGGGTTTAAATATACAATTTACCAATCTAAAGGTTCCCCACAGTATTTTTTCTATTAGATGTTTGTACAAGGTTACATAACTCCAATAATTAAGCACTTTTTCAATGAAAAAAAATGTTTGAAGCTATTGAACTCCTATTTAGAGCTGAAATCCAAAAGTATTAAAGGATTTTTTATAGCAATAGACCCCTTTTTTAGATCTTGGAGGTTATTTTTTTACAGAAAACATCAAAAGCATCATTATTGAGAAAATAATTGTCTATACCTATTAAAATCAATAATATATATATTTGAAAACAAATTAATTTTAACCAATAATGATATTTATTGATGTATATAAGTGGAAATCGTTTATTGGATATAAGAATGACCGCACAGTTCCAGAAAGAAAGATCCATTGGAATGAAAAAAAGGGTCTATTACTATGAAAACCCCTTTAATAAAAAATAGTCCCCCATCCAAAAGAGTGGAATATTGACTTTTATTGCCTAAAAATAACTGTTAGAAGCTGAGACCCATCTGACTGTCTAACACTAGACTTTTTCACAGAAAATTTCCCAGATTGTGCCAATCGGTTGGGCTCATACTGCTTTGAGATGCGCCTCCTCAGGAATTGCTGTCCTCAAAATGTTTGAATTCTGTCTCCACTACTCCCAACCAAGAATAGCACAACGCTAAGTAAAATTTTAGTATTACATCTCATAGAGTGTACATATTAAGTTTTATAATCTTTATTGGATAATACAACCGAACTTAAAAAATAAATAAATTTTACGTAAAAGTGAAATTAATACTAAAATTTTTTTTTCTATATAATCACTGCAAGTACCGTAAATAGAATCCCTATCATCTTTTTTTTCGCGAAGGTACTCTACCAGCTTACAAGATTTTCAGATATTTCAAATATTATCAAAATTTAAAACGTGAGCCCAGAAGCTTTACAGATTATTAAAGAGCTTTCTGACAAGGTCGAAAAAAATTTGCCCGAAAGAGCCGCAATACAGGAGCACGAGGACCAGTTCTTAACCACCAGGACCCCCACAGCCGATCTGCAGGTCTATCCAGAGCTCATTGATGCGCTCCCCTTGATCGAAGAGGATTTCTTCCGCACCCCTTTGACGGAATAAGAGCAAAGGGACGCAATATGCGCGTGCCCAAGAAGTAGTTCTATGAACTACCAACCACCACCGCTAAAAGATTTAGCTTCAAAGACAGTGAAGAGAGCCGAACTACCCTAAATGAGATTCAGGTCACCCTAGCACAGACTCCAAAACCGAACGAATTTTACGTGCACCGTCTTATCTAAGAAACTCCGGGGCTCACGGTCTACGACCCACACATCCTTTTTGCTAACACCATGAGGTTCGTAGTATCTAAAGCTTCTGCCACCGTCACTCAAGGACGCGTGGAAACCCCCACAAAAGCTTGGATTTGCAGGGGAAACCTGATCAATTGATCGAATCCGACACTAAGCCGCTCATGAACCAGAAGAGACTGAATGCCCTAATCGCGAGCAAAAAAGCTGAGAAGCGCTCCAGGATCCGCAA
>LSSL01002580.1:0-26946 GCA_001953115.1 Smittium mucronatum
AAAAAAAAAAAAAAAAAAAAAAAAAAGCTATCCTTTACCATTAATTATTCTACATTACCCGAGAAAATAGATTTTTTACGGAAAGTAGTCACGAGTTTTTGATAGATAAGCAGTATTTTAAGGCATCCATACCAACTAATTTTCAGCCATAAAGTTAGAAAAAATATTTATAAACTTTTATATTCAGGTTTGAAGAAATTATATCCATGTTTTGGGATCCGTATAATTAGCTCAATATTGAGAATGTTTAGGATGATAAATGAATTGTGTTCGGTTGTTATGAGGACTAATTAATTCCTTTGATCTGTGAAAATTTGAATAAAATGAGACTATATCTCCTTAATTTTTAAGAAGCAGTTTATTAACGTCTTATACTCGTCACTGAAAAAATAATGGGGGTTTATCTCTCAAATTTTTTGAAATAAAGCAGAACTGCAGTATTTTTTAATGAATTATAGCTTAAATTACGAACATCACTTTTTAATCGTAATACCAATACAAAGCCAGAATATATTTGCAGAATATACCATTATATAACGCGACTCGATACGTAGATCCAAGCAGTTTTTATTACATTGAATTTCCCCCATATTATTAACTAGAGCTCGTGAATACATCAGATTACTCTATTTCCAGAAATAGGTAAACACAAAATTTTTTTATTAAATTCAAACTACGTAAATGAAGCTCTATTTTGATGTATTTTATAGCACTAAAATAAACATCAATAATAATTTCTTCTACAATAATAGGTTCTTGAGTTCCAAGAGCCTTCTTACATCAAAATTATGTAAAAAAATTCACTGAAATATTTTGAGTCTTACCTATAAAGCCTTCCAAAAATCTGAAAGACATTTTAAAAGAGGATATTAGCTACCTTTTCTCTCTTTAAGGTCTCAAAGTTTGTGAATTTCATTGAAAATTCACAGCTGTATATTAATTCGCGAAGACTTATATATTATTTGGTTGGAATTTAATCTTTATTGGTCATATTTATTAGAAATACTAGAATGTTTGTTTTTTATTTTAAATATCTGATACAAACACAGAATATCACTTCCTATTCCAAGATAAAGAGCAGATGTTTTACGTAAACTATTTCACTGTTTTTTGTTTTATTTTACAGTTTTATAACAGCTGCAAAATCTTAGTGATAGTATGTGTATTCATAAATCAACCATATTTTTGGAACCTTAATTGATAATTTCTCCTGTTAAAACAAAAAAGAAAGAAAAAACTCTTTATATTCTCGTATCAGTATTTGAAGGAAATTTTAAATCAGACATAAGCGGGTGATTTAACTTTTTCAGAGGGTAATTTTGAAAACCGACTATATAAACCTAATATCTATATTTTCTATTTGAGTCAACGTTTTCTTTTCGTATGTATAAGAATTAAAAAATTTTCCCGATATTATCCAGAATACAAAAAAAGTTACTGTATAATTTCAAACTGGTATTACTTATTTATTCGATCTCATCCTTTTCATAGAAGGGCTAAATCATCCTCCATTATCAAGATTTATTTTCTATAATTATTACTCTTGTACAGAAGATGGTTCATTTCCAATTTTAGAGACCTTCAGAAGCAGCAGAACACCGTAAAATTTATTATTCAATACCAAAACATTGAATTAGTTTATTAGCTCATGAATTTTTGATGTTAAAAATAACACATCCTGAGAAAAATTGACTTAGATATTTTTAGCAATTTTAACCATGCTTCTTGTAAAAAAATTCTAGAATTCGCCATATTGGTTATCCTGTATATGTATTCATCTGGTTCCTCCGACACACCAGAGAATTTACTAGAATAAGTTTTATTTTTGAGGGTGGTTTCATTTTGATGGAAGAGATGAATATGCTAACAAGTTTTCTCTAGATCAATTTTTTTGATGAAATCTCTTGTGTAATAAAATTTTTGAGCCATTAAAAGAGGTTCCTGGAGCTATGGTTTCTTCTGGATTGAAAATCATGATATAGGAAAAAGGCTCCTTTCGTTAAAAAAGCGGGTTTGAATCTTATTACACTAGTTGATTTGGTTTTCCTAAAAAATAAACACATAAATTAAGATTTTCTAATCATACTTGAGTTACTGATTCCAAAATTTCTTAAAATAATACACTTTTTGTTTTAGGTTAAGTATATTTGGATCATCGGAAGTATTCCACGAGATTTACTGTATTATGTAGTGCAAGAATTTTTTTTTATTGACCTTGATAATTGTGCTATGAATTCAGGTATCCGATTCATAGAAGATTCAAGCTATATCAAAACCACTCATTCTGAAACGTTTTAAAACTGTGGTAGATTGTTCATTGAACTATTTCTTTGAATTTTAATATCTCATATTTTAATTTATATTCAATAAAGGTGTGCTGAAGAAATTACCTCCGAATTATGAGGGTGTTTTAATTGATTCTAGGCAAAAATGAGATCTTTTGAAGGGTAACCGGAAGTTATTTACTTATATTTATATTACCAGAAAAAAAATTCGAAAAAAAGTTAAAATAACCTTCCATAAAGTTTTTAAGTAATTAATAAAGCTTCTTAACACATATTAATGATTGTAAAATTTCCAGCACTTTTAAAAATTCGGAAATAATTCAATCCAGCTGATTACCTTTGAAAAATAAAAGGTGATAAGGATGAGATTTGCTGTGCTTGCTGTGATTATAGATAAAAAATTTAGATGTCATTGTAATTTTCACCTTTTAAAATATAAATGAATTATATTTTTGATCTTTTAAAAAAAATATGCAAATTTTTATTAATGATTGTTAAAGAGTAATTTACGGGATAATCAAGTATTTAAAAATGGAATATGAAGCCAATATATTTACGTTATTTACATATTTAGTAAATTAGAATTTAAATATTGTGTTAATTATATTTTTGATAAGAGCCCTAGTTATTCAAAATTAGTGTAACACTAATGGAAAATGTAAAAATTACTGAAATTTAGGTTAATTTTTGGATAAATTATGATATATATTATATAAAATAGAAGTTGAGGAAAATATAGTAATCCAATATACCATATTTATTGAGAATTTAAAATAGGATAAATTGAAGAACTGAATTAAATTTTATAGATATTAATCAAACTAATTAAATTTAAATAAAATTTTGTTAATAAAAAACATAAATTGATTTATATATCTAATTAAGCAAAAAAATAATCCAATTTAGGTACAAAATGGTAAATTTTTAAATAGATAAAGCGAAAAAATATTTTACTTGTAGAAAAAATGACGTACAGAGTATTTAGAATTTAAAATATAAAATTATGCAAATATATTGGTTTCTAATCTCAAAAATCGCTTCTTTAACTAAAAGAAAGCGAATATATCGACTTAATTCATTTATATTTTTAGAATAAAAATAAAAGCAACTTAAATATTCTATAGTTCAGATAATTGATTTGTGTATAAGACGATATCAAATAACCCCTCTTAAAGTCAATTTTTTAATTTGGTTTCGTGAATTTATCCGCCTTATAAGATCAAAATGCGCCTAATTTTTCGGGTATAACATTACATGAACAATGGCGAATTTAATCTTTTTTAAAACTTAATATGTCAATGTTATTTAATTCTCTGTATAAACTCCTAAAAAATATATTATCATTTTTTTACTTGGTTTGACATAAAATATACCATTTTGTGCCTAAATTGATTTTTTATTACATAATTTGGCACATAAATTAATGTTTAGTTTTTAAAAGCACAATTTGGTTCAATTTTATTTGTTAACCTTTGAATAATGAAGTTAAGTTTCTTCAAATCAGTTATGAGTTTTTCGAATTCAAATCTGCATTATTTGCAATCAATTTTCCTTTTGTCAAATCACTTTTGTTTATTCAAATCTGATTGGCCATTTTCCTATTCCAATTTACATTTTCTCATGCAATTTTTTCTTTTTTCGATTAGAGTTGGAAAAGGCGTGGTTTTTTTTGTAAAGTTTGATAAAAACAACTTATTTATTCATTGAGTTTTCTAAGATCCAAGATTGGCTAAAGAGTTATATCTACTAATGATTTGATCTTCCAATAATGGATCGTTAAAAAAAAAGAATAAAGTTGAGTTTACCAATGATTTTTAATTAATTAGCCGTGATTAGTATAGAAATAAGAGCTAAAGGTTAAGTAATTTGTTAATGTGTTGGATCAAGATAAAGTTGGTTAAATTTGATGAAAACTAAATTAAAATAAAAGTGGTGATTGTAATGAAGTGTCCTTTTTATTAAGTTAACTAATAATCACTATGATGTTTTTAAATTACCTTTCTGGAACTTTCGCTAATAAATCAGGAGTTTTAATTAAGCAAACCCTGGAAAATGGTTAGTAATATTTATATAATTTCAAACATTCGTATAATTATCTTTTCTGCTTAGCTCGATTTGGGAAATTTCTTTATCCATTTAAATAATCTTGAAATTAGATTTTTAAGTCTAGAGAATTTCTAAATTTGATACAATCTATTATATTTGATAGTTTGGAATTCGCAAGTTCGTTTTGCTTCAAAGAAGGCAGGAGGTTCTACCAGAAATGGAAGAGACAGTGCTGGTAGAAGATTAGGGACTAAAAAGACAGCAGGTAGATTTATTTTCATTTTTTTGCGATTAATTCAGAAACTTTCTTTTTGATCCGTCTTATTGTTTTTATTATCGGGGTTTTAGGACAGCATGTCATTCCAGGGAATATTCTAGTTAGACAGCGAGGAACAAAATTCCATCCTGGTGAAAATGTAAACACTCTTTTCATCTCTTTTGGTATATATGACCAATTTTTCCTGATTTCGCTACTACCCTCATCATAAATTTGAGCTTTTGCTTTTTTTTTTCTTGATATATCCATAAACTTTTTTAAAATTCTTTTTTTTAAAGGTGGGTATTGGAAAAGATCATACATTGTTTGCACTAACACCAGGATATGTTAGGTTTTATAAAGAGATGTATAACAAGAAGGAGCGTCGAATTATTGCCGTTGCTCTCGATAAATCAGACTACGATTTTCCCAGAGATATTACCCAACCAAGAAAACGCGGATTCTTTTTAGTTGACCGCACAAAAATGAGGGATGAGATAATCAACTCTCGTGCTCAATATTATGCCGAAAAGGAAGCCCTCCTCAATTAGAAACCTTCACTTTACCCCCACCTCTCCCAAAATACAATTACATGACTTATTTAAATAATAAATAATTTTTTCTACTGTCTTTTAGTCGATTTTTTTATTTTATTTTTTTATATCTTTAAAAGTTTATCTTTTAAGCCTCTCTTTCTTTATGGATACATAATTTTAAGAACACAGTTTTGCTTTCACACATGGGTTTGAATTACCTAACTCCTGTTTTGAATTACTGATTCTTATGAAAAAGATATTACAGTGAATAAATAGCTCTTAAATGTTAAAAGGTGAGGATTACAATATATAGTTGAATGAATATCTAGTTTAAATATCTAATTAAACCAAATGTTAAATTTATCAAAAAACCGCCGATTATCCCAACCATCACCCTAGTGGGGAAGACGCTTTTCTTCTGTCCAAACAGAAAGAAAGGAAAAATGCCTCCTATAAATCCAATTGCTAGGCCGATAAATATACTCATATTCATCGAGAGCAAATCTACCAGAATTAAAAATTTAATAAGGGTTGGAAAAAAAAATCCATTGAATCGCAAAATGCTTAAAAGACATCATGTGTTGATAAATTAAGTATACATACATGACTCTAGAATAGTATCGTTCTGGTTGCTGCTCATCCATGACTCTTCAATTTCTCTCATTCGTTGAAAGTCATCTATATTTTACAATTGGTAAATATTCTGAAACTTCAATAAGTGGGTGTTTCTAGAAATGAATTACTCATAAAACTTTCAGTCCCATGTGCAGAATGGAAGTTTCTTCGTATTTCTTCAATCTCATCTTCTGAAATTCCTGCCTCTTGCAGCCGGTCGAATCCCATAAGCCTATTGTCTTCATTCTAAAAATAAGATAAACAGATGAAAAACATCACCCATCAGTTGTGTTTTCGAAATATCTATATACCATTAAGTTTTAAAGAAGAGGATTTATCCAAAAATAATCCTACCATTGGTTCCTGACCCTCAACTGCTTCGATGTCAGAAACAAGACAATGAATAAATCTAGTCCCTTCATTTTCTGGAGTTTCGTTTAATGTTTCGGTAAAACTCTGTCCTAAAGTTTGTGAATCATGCAATATTCGCCCTGCCTTTATGAATCTCAAGAAACTCGATTCCAAATTAGGACGTTCTCTTTTGATCTAAAACATAAAAATAATTAAATGATAGATCTTTACTTTTTCAGTAGAAAAAAAGAGAAGTTTTTGTATCAGGAAAAAGCAAAGGCCATTTATAAAAAAAAAAGCATTTAAACTCGAAAAAAATAAGTAGGTAAGCTCCTTTTTTTCAATTTTTTTTACTTTAAAAAAAAGATTATTATTGGATATTTTTGATCTTATTTTCTATCTTGTAACAGCAAAAATAGATTGGGTAGATGTTTACCTTTTTCCTTAATTCGAACACGGTAGTATCCGGAGGTAGAACAAGGTTCAAATCACTTTCGTTGTCTGTAAATCTGATCGTGATATCCATGATACGCTACTTCTTTAAAAAGAAGTTCTTTGAATTCGAAAATCAATTTTCTTGATGCGAACCTCGTGCCTTTTGGATTTTGCCGATAATGTTGAGCACCCGGACAGATATTTTTTGGAAATACTCGTTTTTTGAATCAAAAATTACAAAACGTATCTTTAGCTCCTATAATACATGGATTATGAATATTCGCGTTTTTAGAAACTAGAGCAGAAAGTCATACTTACTAGTATTCCATTATGTGCGACTCTTTTTCTAGCTTTTTATCCAATTCTTCCAGACTCATAAATTCTCCTGGAAACGATATTTTAACCTATCAATGATCTTCACTCGAAATTTATCTTAAATGCAGTGTATTGTTGGCTATTTTCTTAACAATCATGTCCAATTATTACCAATGGTTTATAATACATCTATGTGTATACAATTTTCAAATCAATTAAACCAATGAGCTGATGAGCTGATGACGTTCCACACCAGTGCATTAGTTAGTTAATATGAAAATTGAACTGAGTACTGGGTCTAGAGAGCTAGGTTATTTTCATATAGGTTTAGAAGTTCGGAAAATGTTCTAATAAGTTTGATTTATTTATACCTACAAGAAGCCGAGGGGTTGTTGTTTTGGAAATGTTATAGAGTGATTTCAGTGATAATGGTTAGGTGTATGTGATTTTTTGCTCAGATTGTTAAAGTTTCAACAATAAAGTGTAGTATTAGGCTATCGGATATGCCTTGAGCTCTAAGAGTCATTGTATTTAGTTGATTTCAAACTAATTCTTTTTCTTATGAGGGGACAAAGTTATCATGTATTTATACATAGGATCTCAAACGAGATTCGTCTAGGCGTGACTCTTTTTACCCTTTCAGGGGCAAGGGCACAAAAAATGGCGTTCACTTTTTGCTCATGTTTTCATTAGACTAATATTATTTGTATACCATTGGATAAATCTAAAAGTTAGGCCAATTGAAATGGCTAATTTACACAAATAGGAGTGAGGCTTAAACTTGGGCCCGGAAAGGGTTAAACGGGAGAATTTTAATGAAGAGGGCAGTTTGTAATGTACCCCTGTTCAGCGAAAATTCATAAAGATTATTTTTTATCCAATAAAAGTGAAAAATTATGCAAAATAAAAAATTAAGTTGAGATATACGCCATTCAAATTCCTAATTAGGCTATAAAGTTAATGAAAATGCCTTTATGATTTGTTCAATGGAAACGACTAAATGAATTTGTAAAATTCATTTGATAAATTTAATCAGTGAATTAGCCTGTAAAAGTTATTTGTAACAAAATTCCCCCCTCATTAAGAATCCTCCATATGGATACACCTTGGCTAGACGATCTATTATAAATGTAAACCAAATTTCTTAACATTATTCGTACCCCTAAGATTGAATCAACTTGCCGTGGCTTAGGAGCTTAATAGTGTACTTTTTGAAGTACACTAAACTAAAATGACACACAGCGTTGTACTATTCTTGGTTGGGAGTAGTGGAGACAGCGCACAGCGTTGCACTATTCTTGTTTGGGGGTAGTGGAGACAGCGCACAGCGATTCTGAGGACGTCGATTCCAGAGTATGGTCATTTCGAAACAGGAATAACCAATCGCTTAGCACAGCTGATACATAATCCAGTGCACGTGTCCAGCGTTCGACAGTCAGACGGATCTCAGCGTCCAACAGCTATTTGTAGGAAAGCCATGTCGATCAAACCCACTTTTGGATAGGTGCCTAATTTTATTAATCCTGTTAGAAGTAGGCTCTGACTGGGAGCTCAGTAGATTCAATGAACTATTGTTCGTTGACAAAGAGCTTAATCCATGACTGCATGTAACCTGAGTCATAAACATACAAGAAGCAACGCCAGGGTTGTCTTTCGGTTGGTATATTGCACTCTTTTTCCGTAGGTACGCAGCCGGTAGTCCGGCAGAGGAGTATAGAGTAGATAGAGTATTAGTCTTTCTATACTTAACTTTTCTTATCTTCATATTTTTTAATGGCATTATCTTACAATAAAATTCCATGATATAAAAAAATTGACCCGGATCGTAAAAAAAAATTTTTTTTTTGAAAATTTAAGACTTGATTTAGCATTTTTATTAAGAAATGATATACTAAAGTTTTCGGATTTAAAATATATCATTTTATATCATGTAAATCCATTTAAAGCCCTTTTTAAAAAATATATAGATAAAGTTATATTAATTTATCTTGAGATAAATTTTCATTAATAGTAGGGAAATAAAATTGAAAATCTAATTATTTTTTTCTTCTTTCAAATTGCTTATTTCATATATCAGAAGTATAACTTCTGGTATTATGAATTTTCTGTAATTTAACCAAAATTGAATAAGCTTTTGCTTAATTAGTATAGTATCTTAACCCTTTTGATATAAACTAGCAATATCTAGCTCTCGATCTTCTTGTAAAATTTGCCACAGTTTAAAAAAAACCTCATACAACTAAATCTGAACTATAAACACATAAAACTTATAAAAAATAAACACAGAAAAGTGAAATTGTTGATTTTTTTTAAGGGAATATATTTAAAATATTTAAATGCTAGAAAAAAATATTAGGAAAAGATAATAGAAGAAAAATATAAGTAATAAATTTCATCCAACTGACCTATGTCATTCTAGCAGCTCTGTACTTACTTGCAAATGTTTAAATGAAGTATTTTTCAATATATATTGGGATTTTTCTTGAAAAAAAAAAAGGCGAATTTCCCGAGGCTAAAAGCTTAAATGGAACTTACTTGAAGATTATTTTAAAAAAAATTTTAACTGTTATGAGGGGGCAAGAATTTATTTTCTAAGCACATATGTATTCATGTAGAAGTTTAAAATCTCATTATATTTTAAGAGATTCAGTTGTAACTATCAAAGAATTATTGGAATAATGACAAATTTGGAAAAAATAGTTGAAGGTTTAGAAAATTTGGAGGCTCTTCAAACTGAAATTTTAACCTAAACTTTCAAATAAATAGTTTCAAGTGGTGATTTATATTTTTTTTACTCCCAAAATGAAAATTGAATTAATAAAAATTAAATGAAAAGGCTGAAGTATTTCGATCCCAAAGCTATGAAAATAATCGGTTCAAGAAATTAAAACAGTTTTGATGCACTCTATAATGATTTATATTAAATTAAAATAACAGCCTCAAGATCATCAAAATCTAAAATATTGATATTATTGTACATGTGTAGTTTTTAAAAAAATATTGTGCTATCACATCTATCTTTTTAAAATGATAACAACCTGATCCAAGTTATAAATAAAAGGTCGATAACCTGAAAAATAAAAGAGGAGGGGGGATAAAGAAAGATCAGGCGAAGTGACAGCTTATTACTAACATTATTTGGTTATAATTTAATGGTAATAACAGTTTAAAATTTCTCATATAAACCCAATTTAATATTATTAAAATCATTTAAATTTCTCCTAAAATAAACAGAATTAAATTATTATTTTTTGTTATTTATATTTTATAGAAATTAATGAATAAATCTTTTTTTGGGGTTTTTTACTCATTATCTGTAGCTTTTGAATCACAGAGAAAATTATTCTAAAAAAATTAATCTTTATTAGAAAGAATATATTATGTAAAAATACGTTGGTTGGCTCCCAGAACTCAAATTATTGTAAAGAAATAAATTTAAATATAATAATGAAAATGAAAATGAAACAAAAAATTAATCTAGAAATTTATTTCATAACCTGTAAGATTACTGATAAATAAAATATTTAAAAATATGACATAAAAAAACAATATATTATCAATATTTAGTATAAGGGTGTAACAAAAAAAAAGAGTAATTAAAATTATTTTTAGAAGTGCTGAAAATATATCTGGCAACTATGTATTTTTTGGTTATTATTTTTGATTTTTAATAGTCCTAGCTCATTTAAATCAGCAAAATTTATACTAGAACATATTTCATCGTCAACTAAAATTTTAATTTACAAAAAAATAGCCCTTTAATATTTATATTTACGCTTATAAAAATCCAAAAATAAATAAATATTACTTCTCTCCCATTTTCACAAAGAGATAGGCGAATAAAAAATTTTTTTTAAAAAAAAAGAAGAAAGAGATATTGGAATATTTGATCACCCCCCCCCATATTTTCCCCAAATAAAATTGCTAAAAAACACAAATTGAAAAAATATTAAGAAAGTAAAATTTTGTCAATAACTTTAAATATTATGAGTTTGCTGATTTTTTAGAGAAATTTCACAGAATTTAAATTATTTGCTAGTATATATATGGGGACTTTATATTATTCAGTAAATTATTTTGGATTTTAATTCGGATAAATTTTAATTTTAATTTTTTATATTACTTGGAAATTTGAGTTTTATCTCGGTATTTTTTAATAAATTGTTTGATTGCTGGATGTTTTTTGTATCCTCCATCGTATCTTAATTTATTGGTGACTTTATATTTAGAAAAAAATAAGTCTTTAATTTCTGAATATATATAACACGTTATTTGATTTAGAAATTTAATCTAATTTGAAACTAGAACTCTAAAATAGTTTATACAAAAAACAGCTGAATGCACTGCTCATATGTAAAAAAAAAAAATCGAAGACATTTCGATAAAGTGACCCCAAGAAGCCCCCCTCCCACAAATCCACAAAAGAAGCAAATGATTATTCATATGAAAAAAAAAAAATCTGTGAAGTTAGGTTAAATTCGCTTATAATAATACTATACCAAATTTATTCAATAGCAGCTTTTACCAAGATAATATAGGATTATCTTATCAAAAAGCGACTATTTTTTAACTTCTATACTCATAATGTTAAAATTCCATTTCAATCCATTTATATAATACCTCAAATACCAAAATTTTAAATATGCAAGTAAAATTCGGTAATCCAAACGAAAAAATGCTTTTTTTTCCTGAGAATCGGAATCTACTTGATAATCCTAAATTTCTTTACCACTTCCATATTTTTTTCAATAGTAAAAAGCGAAATCACGAGTTAATAATAATAGAAATTCAATTCAATTCAATTGGTCTTAAAAGCTATTTTTTAAAAAAATGGCTTTGAAAATTGAATAGTTCAATAAATACAAAAATTTTAATTTCAAAAATAAAAATAAAAAAGCATTGTTAATAAAAAAGGCAAAAATCTTTTAATTATTATTTCAAGCTCATTAAAAATCTATAACCGCAATTATAAACAATAAATAATGATTAAAAATGCTTTAAAAAGAACTTAAATACGATCTGATAGTTAATTTTGATAAAAAATCAAAGAGTGAAAACTAATCCACAATGAAAACCCATGACATTGATAATTTAAAATCAGCATTTTTTGAAAACGAATGAAATATATTATAAGAACTTGATATAATTTAAGAAATAACTAGATATTCAGAAAGCTTTTTTTCTGTTTTTTTCTATTATTTTGTTAAGCATTTTCCCTCTCAAAGCCTTTAGCAAAAGGATACTGTTTAAATCATAAGCACTTAATTTTTCAAAATACTCTATCAATTTATCCATTGATTATAATGTGCTATAAGAATCTTGGAGGGTTTTTGAGTCGATTCCAAAGAGAAATTTTTTAAAGCTTTATTTATAACATCTTCCATAGGAGGATCATAATCTTAATCTAAATCTAAAGCCAAGTCACGGCAATTAATTATAATTTATAATGTTTCTTCATCAATGTATATATCAAATTCATTACTTGGATCTATTTCGGCATCTACCCAACATAATTACCACTTTCAGAAAAATCATATCTCTCGCTTTTAATAATGTTCAATCCTTTTAATTTTTCCTTTACCCTAATAAATTTATCCTCAAAATTTATATAGTTTTTATTTTCATCAATTTGAAAATTAAAATTTATGTCTAAATATTCCCAAAAAATCTGTGTTATTTGAGGAAAGACTTTATCACATGCATTAATTAGCCAGAAATAGCATTTTTAAGTATTATTTTTTTAAAAGCATCATTTTCAATTTCTGGATTTGACAAAGCCTCAAACACAACTTTCTTTTTTTATTTTGACTTAATAGAGTATATTATGCTTTGGCCCATAGGCTGAATTATTTATGTGCAATTCGGTGGTATGAGCATTATCTTAATAAGGCAATCTTTACTTTGAAGATTCAAATCTCAGAAAAAATATGCGATTCAATTATATAAAAGTAAAAAAGCTTTAGTCTCGATGCCTTTTTTTTTTTTTGAAAACTTCTAAAAATCTTAATAAAATCATTTTTTAACTAAGAAGTGAAAAATATCTTGTCATTCAACCCTTTATAATTCCATTTTATAGAAATTTTATTTTTTATTTATCTGGAGATATAGTGTTTTGCGATTCGTCTAAGACCAACACCCTCAACTTATTTGAACCATCTGAATTACTGCAAGACATAAATTTTATCCTATATTTACCAATTTTTCTTCATGGTGCGGAATATTCATCAGAAAAACAATAGTTTTTGTTTGTCAAAATCTCTAAAAAGACACTGATTTGTCAGAATTATAAATATGAGATACTAAAAAGTCAAGATTAAGTATTCATGCCTTAAAGTTTCAATAAATTATGGGATTGTTTCAGTATTTGCTGACAATTTTTCTCCCGATATTCTCATGTGCTTTAAATTATCTCACTTTTTAAAATTTCTAATCCACCCCTCGATAGCTTTGAAGGTAGAGTTTTCACCATTTATCATACCCGAAAATTTAATAGTCGATTTTGCTGTAAAATTGTTGGTTATGGAAAACCTCAGCAATATCTTTTGCAAATACCATAAGTATAAGGGGTTTTCTACTAATGGGAATGCAGGATTTTTCATAGTAATTTTTATCTTGTGTTTTTAGAATACTGATTTCCTTTTACTTAGATATTGATTATTCCTTCATTTTAATAGTATTAGAAATATTTAATATTCCAATATTGCAATTATTCGTTAAATTATATATTTTTTTCAATTTTCAATTAATTTTATTATTTTAACCTTATCCATTATAGAAAGAGTTTTGTACCTTTCCTTTTTCATCCTTTTTAGAATTTATAAAGTTCATTCTAAACAATCTTAAACTAGGTGTTTTCGAATAGATAATTTTTTTAAAATCTTAGTTCTAAAATATGAAAAATGATCAAGTTATAAACCTTTAAAACGAGGATTTATAGAGGAAATATATTGTTTTATAAGTCAAAAGAGTTCATTTAAACAGCTTTTTTGATATTATTTAAATATCTAAACATAATTTTACCTTTGATTTTTATATATTAGGTAATGATTTCTTACTAGTAATTAAGTTTAGTACTAAAAAGAAAGAGATCTATTTGATAATCCGATTTTTGTTAGATTATTGGATTTCGGATTAGTTAACTTCTGAATTAAAAAGTGTTTGGATAACCAAATATTACCTGTATTTGTATAGTGCATTTTTTAAAGCTATTTTTCGACTTTTAATAATAAAACTTGAGAATAAAAAACCTTTTTATTTTCTTTATCTTTTTAATCCTACTTCTATACATTACATTCTCCAAATATCCGAGTTTTCATGAAAATTTTTATATTTACTACATTCACAATAAATAAATTCCAATTAAATTTCCCAATAGGGTTTTTGTGCAAAGATTAATTTAAATTATTATTATGTTAATGGATTTTGTTTGAAACCTTTTTTTTAAATTCGAATGTATTTTTTTTGATATATGGAATCCAGTGGAGTTTATATACTATAACTGATATATAATATTTTTTCTCAGACTAAGGGATAATCCATAGAATAATTTAGGAAATATATTTCTGCAAATCTAAAACAGCTTATATCATGCTAAGTTTAAATCATTTCTAATGATCTTTCCAATTTTTATAAATTCTTGAATAAAAATGAGTAACACTACAGTTAGAATATCCGAATTTATATCAAATTAAATATAATATAATCGAGATTCCAACAGATATATGATCTGCTCACTTATTTAACTTTAATGGTTTTTAGTATAACAATATATATAATTTTTGATGCTTTCGATGACATATCATTTATATCTAATTATATATAACTGTGGTTTATAGGCAAAAATTAAATTTAAAGAATTTATAAGCTCAAATGTAAACATTAAAAAAAATAAAAATCACTCAGATTAGTGTTTATTAAAAAAAAATCAAAAACATATTAAAATGAAAACTATTTCAATAGTTGGAATATCGCCTTCAAACAAAAAAAAAAGGATTATATTATATTTCATTTGATATAAATACACATTTTCAGCTTCACCGATTTGAATTGTATAAAATCATTGTGATTTTATCTAAACAGTACACTCTTCATAGAATAGTTAATTATGACATTTTTCGGATGTGAGAGATTCGTATGAGTTCTAATTTTGTTAATTAAACCACAATCAATCATAATTAATAATTTAAAATACTCAGTGGATTTAATAATAGTCAATTATAAAATATTTACCTATTTCAATAGCTCATATTCCAATAGATTCAAATATTTTCTTAAGACGTTTTATCAAATATGTGTTATAATATTAATTTTTTATACTATTTAAATTTTGAAGAAAAATATTAGAGAATTTATGTTTTAAAAATGTAGAAATTCTTACAATTTTTACCAGAATTCATGCTTATATATATAAGCATTTTTACTAGAGATATGGAGTCCTAAAATTATTTTCAGCGTCCCATTTAATTATGACTCAAAATTATTTTTTTTCAACCCCTTCGACTTAGATGGTATTCCAGGTGATAAAATATCATTGGATGCTTCAGTCTGATAAGATCTTATTGGAATTTGAAAGCCCGAATTTGATCTATAAGATTGGTTGCGATTATTAATTAATTTTTATTTTGAATATTTTAAGGGATTATACTTCTAGATAGCAAGTTTAAATGTATGCTGATGATGGAAAGTCCCGAATTCTTTGGATATACCCCAAGTGTAAAATTTTCTTCAAGATTTACCACTATGCAGTCTTTTCTTCTATGCTCATAGAAGTGAACATCTTCATTTCTAGATTTCTTGAGAAATAAACTCGCGAACTTTTCTCACTCGCAAATTTGAATGATTCAAACACTTTTTGCATTAAAATTTATTTTTTTCAATTGTTTTAATTAATAAGTCTTTCATTTAATTTTTATAAATTTATTTGTTTAAAAGAAAATTCTTTTTAGCACAAACTATTTTTTTTGAAAGATGCAAATTTCCAAAAATACAAAGATATCAAATGGGGTAAGTTACCTGATATTTTTTATAACAGAAAAGAATGACTTAAACAGGGTTAGGCTATATGGAGCTGAATTTAGGCTTTTTTGTAAATCATATGCGCAATAAGGAAATTAAAGATATATATTTTTTCGATTGAAATTTTCATCTAATTTTTTTTTTCAAAAATAAATTTGATATAAACCTCAAATTATGCAGTTTTGTAGCCTCTAGACAAAGATATAAGAACTCTGAATGTTTTTTACCATTTATAGAAGAAATTTTTACCTTTATATGTTTTACAACAGGCAAGGTAATAATCGTGTTCTCAAAAACTGATGATAAATATTTAATCAAAAACTTGTCTCCATCAGACTAAACGGATATTATTTTTTTTGAGATGTAGAATTTTTTTGGATTTAGTAAAAATTATGATCAGTTTTCATATTTTTTCGAATTTTGTATCAATTAAGTCAATAAAAAAACCTTTCCAACATAAAAAAGTGTAACTGCAAGTATTATATCATATTTTTATGAATGCCTCGATTTAATTTGCGCCATATCAATGCATATAATTAAAATTAGAAGTAAAAGTGCGGTTATTTGAGGAGATTTACAAAAAAAATCCCACATAAATATTCCTCTTTTAGCTCCCGAAATTATGTCTATAATTATAAATTAATCTTACTTGAATCCAAATTGAAATAACTCGTTTAATTGAAAATTTTTGTAGTGCGGAAACATATGTTTAAAATCCCCTTTCTTAATTACATGCGTGGGCATTTTTTGTAAAAAAAATTCGTTTTTTTGTAATAACTTGTTTCAAAAAATTCACTAACTTAATTTTTTAACAAATAATTAGAATTTTTCGTAGTCAGTAAAATCAAAAAATTTACTATTAGATAGTGCAGAAGAAGAAAAAACTACATTAATGTTTCCTTTCAAATCCCTTAGCCCTTGTAATAAAAACATAATAGATTAAATGAAGTAAATCGATATTCCCGAATATTTAAATTTATTAGTAGTTTTTCAAAGGTTGCACATTATTATAGAAATAAAATTTTACTGAAAGAATTTCATCTATTATTAGGATTTTTTTTTGATTTGAATACCCTTTTTTTTAATCCAACCCTACTATGGAATGGTATCAGGGATTTTTCTAAATTTATTTTTGGATATATTTAATTAAAATATATTTTTACTGGATAACTCGGACCAATAAAATTTCAATAATTATTCATAAATATTCATTTATGGACTCTGAAATTTCTAATTCATATATTACCCACCAAAAAAATTAGCCAGTGTAAATACCAGAACTATTTTTTTTATCAATCTTATTAATCTAAAGGTGTTAGTATAACATTAAAGATTTAAAAAATATAGAGAAATTTTTTTTTAAATAATTGCTTGCACCTATTGGGATATTTAACTGAGATTTAAAAATAATCTAAATTTTGGTATTTTTTTAAATAAAACATAAAATCAGACAATACATCATTATTTTGACCTTTCAAGTTTTATTCGAAAATATATTTTTTAGTACGTTTTTTAGGAAATAATATAAATTCTATGAAATATCTCGAAATTATTAGATTTTTTGTTCAAAAAGGAGCAAAGAAAATCGAATGAATCAATCTTCCTACAATTATGAAGAATTTTCCTAAATATGTTGGCATATTAACGAAAAAATACTATTAAAAATGAATTCTTTTTATAAAGGTATCCTATCTCTAATTTTCTGTTTTTTTATCACCATTAATTAATTGTTTTTTCACTTATATAAAATAAAAATCTCGTCTAGATCGCGAAATATGAAACCTACCTTGTTTTACTGCTGTTTTTTCTTAAAAATAATATTTAAATTCTTTAATATAGAGTCTAAATAGAGATTTTTTCGCCATAAGATTTTTTTTCATTTGATTTCTAGGTTTCATAGATATTTTTCAAACGATTTGATCATATATCCACGTAATTAGTTATTTTTATACAAATCTACCTAAATGTATACAGAATTCTCATCTAAATATATTTTTTATTCAAATCCACGATTTTCCCCAAATTATCACATAGATAAAAATTTATAATTTTTTTTACTGGGATATTTTTTTACTTTTTTACTTTTCTACTTTTTGATTTTTTGTGGAAAATATTTCGAAAAAATACATCTTGTAAAATATGAATTTTTTTTGTCAAAATATTTCTCTTGGAAAATCTGATTTTTTATACTTTAAATTTACTCTTTACTGCCATAATATATATATATTGTGATTGATTTTCAATATACAACAACTAGGCTTAAAAAAACAAACATATTCCATCAGCGCATATAATAAGAGGGTACTTCAAAATTCAAAAACTTATGATTAGGAGTTGAAGGCATGTATTAAAATTTCTATTAATAATATATACAGTTCAATACTACCATTTGAAATTCATTTTGATGTCTATGTTTATTCCTTTTACAATAATAAAATTTTATCTATTGAACTATACCATTTGCAAAATGGATGATTAGAAAAATGAGAATAGTTACAATTAGACTTTGGCTTATTTTTATATGGATCGAAAATTATATTCTCATATAACTAATTAACGAAAGTAAAAGAGTTTTAACTTCAATACATAAATACTCTAGCGTTCCAATTAAATAAATCTTTATAAAACAAATAATATTTAGAAAAGGTTTTATGTAAATGGATGTTTTTTAAAATAGCAGAGTTAATTTTAAGAATAATTTTTTTAAAATTTCAGATTTAGATTTTTAAATGAACTGTTTATTGAATGTATCTTGCTTTTTAATTTTTAAAAATGTGGTTAATAAGTTAATCTACTGATAGTGAAGAGTTTTTTTTTTTTTTATTTCATCTTGAAACTTTGGATTTTTATTTATTATATTCATGTTAATGAGGTCAAGGCTTTTAGTTTTTTTAATTTAATCAAATAAGTTGTGAAATTTTTTGTTCTTTAAAAATATTTCGCACTTGATTAGAAAATATTACCAAGTTTCCAACTAGTCCTTGATAGATAGTATATATATACCTGATTTCATATCAAAATATTCTTTCAGAACCTGTAAGAATTGAGTAATTCTATACCTTTATAGCCAGAAATAAAAAAGCAAGATAGCACATTTTCAGAAGAAACGATTATTCAGATAATTTTTAAAAAAATTTAATTCATAAAAGTAAAATTTTAAATCGGGTCCGAGTATATACGTTTATCATACACCAGCTTGTCGAAATTTAATTTTTAGTTTATGATTACGCCTTTTAAAACTTTCAAACATTTATTCAATACATTAAAGTTGAACATCTTCCAATCAAAACATTTACTTATATGTGTGAGATAAAAACGTTATAAATCATTTTTAGTACTAGAATTTATTAAAATTGCCAACAAATATCATTCTGAGTTAATTATATGACTTTTTTCAAATTTTTCGATAAAGCTTTTCATTTCAATAAAATTACCCTATTTCGATTTTATCTAAACACATAGTTATTGAACATCTCAACAAAAATTAGATTTTTAAGCAAATTTACATCATCTAGAAAGCTTTTTCGATTTATTTCAAATCAAGTTCTTGAAAATTTTTGAAAATTTTCGTATATATGAGCCCAGTAGTTTAGTATCGCATATTTTGGTTTGAATTTTAAAAAAATCGCTTTTTATTTGCTATGAAATTCTTGATTAAATATTTTTGAATTAAAATCAAAGTCGATTAATGAGTTAGACTTTCTAAGTCGATTCAATTTCCTAAAATAACTATATTTTTCTTCATTTTTAATTATGGCTATAGCAATAAGAGTAAAAGAGCCATTTATACCAGCAACTCCCATGGTTATTATAGGAAAATCAGTGTTTACAGCTTGTAAGTTGTTATATATGAAAATTTTAAGGTTTAATTTTAACTTTACTAAATTATTTGAAGTTATTAATTTTCTCACTAAATCTGAAGTTTTAAATGTTTTTTATGGATTTATATCATTAAAAGTTATTATAATACCTTAATGAAATTTTAACCGTATTATATAAGGACAGTATAATCCTGGATTTTTATTTTTTATAAAGTATTTAAGATCTTATATCACCATACTTATTTATATTATTAGAAAGTAGATTTTTTTTGGTGATATAGTGAGAAATTTCTGTTTCACTTTTTTTATATATACCATGTTTTGTATACCCCCCTTCCAATAATTTTATAGCATCGTATTTGTAATTTATAGGAGTTCCAATATTTTTGAAATTTTCAGAATATTCATCTGCCTTTCAATAAACCGATTTTATATACCAAAAAGAATAGAATCACATTTTGTCTTCACATTTAGTTTTAAATATATTTTTTCAAAAATAATAAGATTGACTGTATATTTTTAAATCAGTTCCAGCTTTTATATCTCATATTCGAATGAAGTCACTTGAGTCGAAAATTAAAAATAATTTTGATTTTTCCAATTTATTTTCATTTGGTTTTTTTTTAATCTGCCTTTTTTTATATAAAAATTCATGTAACTTGAAATGAAACTTTTCTGAATAATATCTATATTTTTGGCACTTCCAAACGCCAATTTATTGGAAAAAATTAGACTTAAAAAATTGGCAAACTATTATTATTAGTGATTCTAGATAATAAATATGATAGAAATTAAAATTAGTATTAAAATGATAATTTTGTATCCATCAGGTGAATTTTTATGTTAATAAGTGATTATGTGGATGGATGACTTTAAAAATTTTACAACTAGCTTTATTGCGTATAAGATCCAAATACTCTTAATTCGATTTATCAAAGTCTTAACATTCTGCTCCATTCAAAAAAAAAATTGTTAAATAAATTTTATTAAGATTTAAAAAAAGATATTGGAATTATATTAGTTAAAATTTGTTTAAATATAATATAAAATAATATTCGCGAGATATGTAGTAGTTTAATACTGTTCAAATAATCACATTTGACTTTTAATCAAAATTTTTAAGATATCTGATTTATTTAACATAAAATTTATTTCAAACACACCTAATATTTTAATCAGCTTAAAATTATTTTCTTTAGATAAACTTTACTATATAATCCCGTAATTTTTTTCAATAAGTTTTTGTGGTTTAAAATTTTGTCTAAAAATTTCAGATTAAATTTTTTATATGATGCTTATTGATTTTTTTGGGGGGAGGGGGGTGGGTGAGGCTTCACATACATCCAGCTTTTGGAGTAATTTTTTAAAAAAACACTTTTTTTTTGAGGAACTGAGGTATAAATTTTTGAGTTTATACACTATGACTTTATTAACAAGATTTATATCCACTCTGAAGGTGGGAATTATTCTATTTAAACTTAAATAGAAAAAAAATAAAAATTTTAATAATTATTTTTTTATTTTTAATTTTGTAATAACTTTTTTGTATAAAGTTTTAAACTTATGTATTTATTTAACTTTTAGTTTTTTTCGCCAAAGAAAGATACGTTATTGATGAAAAATAAGATCAGAAAAAATATTTACTACATAAATTTTCCCCAAAATAGTTGCATGCACATCATAAGTTGTTGCATTTGATATGAATTTTGTAATAAATAATGATAAGTGAACTTTTTATTAAGGAGAAGTTATTTTTCAGCCAATTTTTTTTTGTAATATATTTTTTTTAAAAGAAAAATTAAAATTCTAAAAAAATTGAAAATTTTATTTGCCCCTCCCATATGCCACTCTAGTAGCTCCGTATCATCATTTTTTTAAGGGGCTGGTGATTCCCTCAAACTCTGAAGCTTAATTTTTCTGAAATCCAGCTTTTAACGTAGATTTTTGCTTTTTTCACAAGAATTTAATTTTAGAGTTTTCAGCTTGTAGTCATCCTTAAGCGTCTTTAGACTCCCTCCAACCAGGACGTTTCCCAACTGTAACCAGATGGGATTCATTGAAATTAAACGCACTATTTTGGATATTAGAGCCAATAGCTGAAGATATGAAACGTAAAATTGCAATTTTTAATATTGTATCCAATAAATAAAAGTTTAATATGATACAAAAAACAATTCATGGATCATAAATTTTGCAGAAGCGTTTCTTTTAAACTTTTCACTCAGAATTTTCGTATTATCTAAATGTGGTACAGTCATGAAGGCCCCCATTCGCATTTTACCAATGGTTTTGAGGCAAAATTTCAGGTCGGGATAAAGAATTTGAGTATTTTTCAGTTTCTTTATGCTGATTTTTTGTAGCCCAGTCATTCTGCAAATTTTATACCAGTTATATTTATTTTCCCTGTCTATTGTGATAATTGCGTTTTCACCGTTTCAATTTTAAGCCTAGATTTTTTAGATGGGGTTTCACTGCCATCAACCCAGATTGATAATATTGTTTTGATGGAAGACTCAGAGAGGTTTTAAACCTAACTATTTAATATTTTCCACTTTTGATACGAACTTACCGAGAGATAAAATTTTTTTAAATTCGTATTTTTTCCAAAATCCCGATCTAATTCTCGCAATTGCGGCAGAATTATCCAACTTGATAAAAAGTTCACAGCTTTGTAAATATAGATCAAATCGATTGATCTCTGATATTTATAATACAAAAATTCCCAACCATAAAATGTCTAATTAGCATTATTGCGTCAATTTATTTTATTTTTAGACTAGTTGGTATATAAGAAATGCTAAAGAAACTATAAGCATAACAAAATGCTTTTCTGAGCTTAACTTTACCGTTTTTTTACAGTTTCCGACATGATCAGTCTATTTTGAGTAACATAATCGAAATTTTAATATTCATCTGTATTTGAAAATTTTTAATATTGCTAGATCAAGTAGGATTATTTTTTTCCAAAAGCACTCATTAAAAAATAATTTTATTCATTCACAGCCATTTCTCAAGTTTTTCAATGATCTTGATTTGATTTAATTCATATTAAATTTTGGTCTCTAATTGAGCTAATAGCTCTGATTCGTCAAAAATAGAAGTGCAGGTATTTTAGGGGAGGGATAGGGACTGAGATAATATTTAACTGTTTAATATATTGCTATCATAGTAATCTAAAAGAGTTGGAGATTCTGTAAAGCC
Organism: Smittium mucronatum; assembly: GCA_001953115.1. Classification (NCBI taxonomy): domain Eukaryota; kingdom Fungi; phylum Kickxellomycota; class Harpellomycetes; order Harpellales; family Legeriomycetaceae; genus Smittium; species Smittium mucronatum. The sequence goes on from LSSL01002580.1 coordinate 22,877, forward strand.
TTGTAACAGCTCAAACATGATTTTAATTAATTTTTATTCATCATAACCTATCCTAACAGATATTTTCAGGGATCTATACGATATCCACATAGCATATATTAGTTTTCCTCCTATCCCAACTGACTTTAAAATATAAAAAATGAGCACAAGTGGTAATCAGCCATAACATTTGCTGTATTCGATATAGGAATTTTTTTTTGAAGGAAAATTCCATACAGAGTGGTTGCTTCAGTAGCGCAATATTCAAAAAGTTTAAAAAATGATTAATATTTTACCAAAATTTAATATTTTGTATCAATTAGAGCTAATTTTTTGTCTAAAATTTTTTTATATGGGCTTCGAGAGGGTTTTTATTAGCAAAACTACTCGATAATTCCGGGATATTTCATACTTTTCTTTTTAAGTATAGGAATATCAGTGCTGTTATACATAAAACTTGGTATTTCACCATTTTAATACATCAAAAAAAAATATCGAATAAAAATTTAGCTAGTTAGATTTTGATATTTTTTCTGATTGCACCATTTTCTAAACTCACATGTTATTTCATCAATTTTAAGGGGTTTTTTATTAGGCGTGTTAATAAGAGCAGATGATATATTCTCGATATTATTCCCTCATAATTCTTTTAAAAAAGTCACATCCTATATTGATGAAGCAATTAAATTTGGTATCACTACTGTTGTTTTCAATTTTATCATTGGCCAGTTTAATAAAGATTTTGTTTCATATTTTTAGATTTTTATTTTTATCACACATTGGGCTTTCTGAAATTCCCCTGAACACATTACTAGTATATTATTTGATGAATTTTTATCGGTTTTAGAAGCAATTCTTGATTATTTGGTTTTATAAAAATTTAATTTTTTTATATTGTTATAAATTTTCATCGGCTTTTGTAGCACTTATTGAGTTAGATATAGAAATTATGTAATCCAATTATCGTTTTTTCCAAACTTAACATAGTGGAGTTTATTTAGGTGATTTTTTATTCTTACAATTTTATTTTTTGACAGAGGTTTCAAAAAAACCTCACAGGCATTCGTTATTGCTTCAAAAAGCTTTGGTTCTACCCATTAAACACTAATAATACTTATGGGAAGTTCATTTAAATTTGGATAATAATCGATCAAAACATTAAATTTATTATTTTTGATTAATTTTTCTTAGCTAATAGAATTCTATTGGTGTCAATTTTTGTTTTTTTTCTGGAATTTCGAGTGATTCGGAATTTTACTCAACATTAATCCGAAATGATTTGATATTCCTAGATTTTTGTTCTCAGTATACCAATTTTCTCTACAACTGAGTCATGATAAAAAATGGTCAATAGCTAATCCATTTTCTCCTTTATTATACCTAGATATGGAATAATTAGTCACTTTGCTCTATGGTGGTTCATTCCTAACTTATATATGAATTTTATTTCCCTAGTAACACCCATATTTAGATCACCTAGAATTAAATGTTTTTTAATTTGAAATTTTATTTTTGGAAAAGCCCAAATTTTTTATCTTTTTCCATTTCTTGGTATGTCAAAGTTAATCACTATAATTTCAAAAGATTTTTTCTTTAATGTTTTCCCCATGAAAATACCTGATATTCATGTTTGAGATTATTATATTATAATATATTTTGGCACGATTTGTTCTTCATTGCAAATATTAAGATAGTACCACGTTTATCAACATCTGTCTTTATATATATATAAATATAGATTGTAATATAAGTTTTTTAAGCTTTTTTACTTATAAAAATTTCCTGGAGCTTCAAATATCTGGATGGACCGGTATTAGATACTAAATTACACATTCCTGAATTTTTAAATTTTCATAAATCAATAGCCATTATTATAAGCTGATTATTATTCACAATATTTGGATTTATTGGTATCAGATATAGTCAATTCATTGTTATCAGATATAGTCAATTCATTGTTATAAAATTTTATTTTTTTATTTTTTTATTCTTTTGGTAAAATGGAATTTACGGATCGGAATTTCGTATTTTCTTCCCAAATAATTTTATTTTTTAGGTTTATTATTATTTTTTTATTTCACCTTTGATAGGTTTGATTTTTGATTGGTCACATGGCCTGTTCTTATTTCCCCAGTGATTATTTTTTATTATGAAAATAGCCATAAAGGAGGAGTTATATTTAAACTATACCTTAATGATTTTTTTAAGCTTACATGTGTCGAAAACTAACATTGTATCCGTTTTATTTTATTTTTTTTGATTTTTTTTAAAATTATACTTGAATTCGTCGTCATGGTCATGGTCATGGGTGTGGAATAAATATTCATATTCATATCCGGATTAATTAAAATCGATTTTAGCTTAATCAGATAAGTAAAAATAGATCTTAGTTATCATTCAAATCTTTATCTAAACTTACACCAGCATTATTTTAATTAGTAAATGTGTCATAAAAATCTACCTATAGTTTAATTTTGCCACAGAGGGGCCATTATAAAATGTTCGCTGCGAATTTTCTTCATAGGCAGAGTTATGCATTTTTTATGTCTTGAAAGTCTTATTGCGCTGAAAGACGGTTTTCATTCGCGTTTTTAGATATTTATTATGGTTATTTTTTTTTTAAATTAAAACTATTTTATATTTTTCAGCTGTTTTTTTTCAGTCTTTTGTTTAGTTAGTTTTAAGTGTTTTTCTCGGAGGTAGTTGCTTATATATATGCAGAGAAAGGTAGAGAAAGTGATACTTCAGCATTGTTTTCTACTTCAGATCCCAATCTAGGCCGCGAGTCATACCCATATATATAAATAGATTGGTAGCTATTCATGTATTCTCATGTATCTTTTTTGCCGTTAATTTCGATAAGTTTCTTTCCCAGCCTCAAGGTAAGTTTCTCATCTATTATTCATAATTTGTAAGGATCAGGTTTATTTTGTAGAGAAAAAGGGAATAAGATAATAAATATGAATTTGGCCATAAGATGCCAGGAGATGGAAACAAGTTGAAAAGCTTAGCCATTCCAAAATGGCTAAGCTTCCTTATTTATATCATTTTTGGTTTCCTAGCAGCCAATTATGCTTATGAGAGATTTTCTCAATTGGGTGAAATGTTTCGTATGTGTAATGAGTCTATTGGTTCATTACATAATTGAAGAGAGTTGAAAACTCATATAGTTGTAAATAAAGTATCAATTATCAAAATTTAGATCGACAGAGAAAGTGAGCAATATTTAAACTCAATTCTCTGCATATTGAAGAAAATATGAGTATAAGTGATTATGCAATTATAATTGCATCGCCTTTAGATAAAAAGCAACAGTTAAAGATTGAATAGTTATTATAATCTAACTGGTAAAAAAATTCGCTTCAGAAACTTTTTATATTTAAATTTTAGTTTAATAATACTTTATCATTTCGGTATCCACACATCTTATAGATTTTTTTCATTAGAATTACAAAATAAGGCGGCCTCAGTTTTACAGGTTTTCCCACCAAGATTAGAATCCCCTCCAAATCAAATGAAAATGTTTCCTAATTAATTGAAACGTTTTCCCAAAATAATTACAAGATTTCCCAATCTAAGACACTCTATAACAAACAAACAATAAAATTTCCCAAAATGAATGAAATTGTTTCCCAAAAATCCTCAACTCATTTCCGAAAACCCTTTAATTCATTTCACAAAAATCTAAGCGCTATTTCCCAAGATAAAAAAATTAAAAAAGTAGCCATTTTTTATTTTTGGAATCAATTCAAAATATTCTCATTCCTAAAAAAGATCTTGCTAATTTCTTATTGATTTTTATTTGCAATGCCTCTCAATAAAAATAAGTATTAAATATTTAACAAATAAAAATACTTTTTAAAATCTCACTAGGACTAAATTAACTCGTTTATTTTTTCTATCAGTAATTTGCGTTTAAAAGGGACATAAACACTTTCTTTTTTTTTTCGAAGATTATTCTCAAAAAAATTTAATTTATCAGTAAAACGACGAATCATCTTCTAAATATTTTGATAAAATTTTATGGGTCTTTAGTCCAAAATAAAACACCCATGAATGTAAAAATTTGACGTTAAATTCAAAAAAGACGA
>LSSL01002581.1:0-11062 GCA_001953115.1 Smittium mucronatum
TGGAAGACACTATAGGAATATTTACTAATTTAAAACTCAGATTTATTTTTTTATAGAAACAATACTTTTCCTGATTAGGAACTCTGTGAATTTTTATTTATAAATTTTTCACTCTTTAAAATGATTAGCTGCAATTATATAAAATATAACATAATATAGGCGTTTTTAAAGCCAAAATTAAATTACAATCAATGCTTCCCATTCATTCTTATGAAATAATATATTATTGGAATGAGAAAATGGGTCTATTGGAATGAAAAAATGGGTCTATTGGAATGGAAAAAATGGGTCTATTGGAATGGAAAAAAGGGTCTATTGGAATGGAAAAAAGGGTCTATTGGAATGGAAAAAAGGGTCTATTGGAATGGAAAAAAGGGTCTATTGGAATGGAAAAAAGGGTCTATTGGAATGGAAAAAAGGGTCTATTGGAATAGAAAAATGGGTCTATTGGAATGGAAAAAAGGGTCTATTGGAATGGAAAAAAGGGTCTATTGGAATGGAAAACCCTGTAAAGTAACGAAATTAAAAATTAGGCCATAAGATTTGTAAGCAAAATCTAATAAGATAAACAAAAAAAAACAAAAAAAATTCTTATCTCTTTTTTTTTATTATATAGGGTCTAAAAGTACATGTTCACTATATTTTTTATCATTGCTAGCTTTAAAAAGATACCGAGTGAAAGGTGATGCCGGGAGACCATACTATGGTCCATTTATTTTATAACATTTGTATGTCTTCATAAATTCGACACATACTGTATTATTATTCATCCAATGGAACCATTTATATTTATCCAGATTTAAATCGGATTCTATGAGGCTAGCTTTAATATCTCTGAATAGCTTATAATAAGTATTTAAGATATTAAATGATGAAAAAAAGGCATTTGAAGGCATCTCATCAGCCGATATTTCTGAAATAGAAGCCATTGTGGATTACATCCATCTTGCCTTTGGTCTCGAGGCAGGATAATCGCTGATTACTAAATCCATATGTAAATTTATGCGTTTACCTATTCTCTCTGCACCGCTCTGTAAAGAGTGATAATTTAGCTTTCTGACAAGATATGTTAAATTCACTTTCGGTTGATTTATATAATCTTTTTTGCACGGTTTATTCGCGATTCTATTTTCTTATTCAATATATACTTTAATATGACACAATAAATAATTCTTGTGACTATTTATATTTTCTGGTTTTATATTAGCTATCCTCCACGCTTTTACTTGTGACATATTACTGCTAGCCTCAATATATCTCTATTTATACTTATTTTATAATTTTCGATTCTGTGGATATTTCTTAGTCTAAAAAATCCGAATATATATGGAATCCAACATAGTTTTATTGTTAGGTTAAGGTCTGACAATTCATTATTTAATCCCCATCCGTTTATTTTATGTAATATTGGAGATATGTCTTAAGTTGGTTTTACAAAAGGTTTTGTATTTGTATCCTTTATTTCTGAGAGAAATTAGATTATTATTGGTTTTGAGGATATACCAAAACTGTTTGGTATCAACTTTAGAGGTGCATATTTGTATCCCAGTACTGTAGGTACTGACCAATTATCTTTAGCCATCCCTTCAGCTAAAAAAATTATTATTTCTATTGCAGTAATATCTTAACAGCAGTTATATTGATGTCTATATTTGATATACCTGTTTTGAATCTTGTTATATTTGGATTCTTTTGAATATGTTCTATTGATTAAAGTCATGGCTTCTATATCATATGAACTAAAATTCTTTGGTTTCGAAGAGGTTAAACTTATGTTCAAAGCTGTTAAATACCTCCCCTTTTTCATAGAGAACAGCGACTTTCCGCTTATCGGGTTATGGAAAACATGAGTCACTGATATTTTTATTTTTTGGTTTATTGATAATCGTGTTAAGTCTGGAAAACACACTTCCGATGACCAATGCGGTGTTTTTGACGAAACATTTGTCTTTTCTCCCCTCAATTTATGGGTCACGTTTGATATTAGGTTCATTGGATGCTGGAAGTATGAGGTTGCCCATTGATTCCAATTCCAAGTTAGAGAGTTTATAGCTATTGCCTTTTTGTGCCTGAACCATGGGTATTGATTTGGAAGGTGAGTTTTTGATGCGCTCAAAAAGAACTATATTTTTTACGTAACTCAAATTGAGTTCAACTCGCTGAAAATCTCGTTTGAATAAGTCTATTCCTCCTGTAAAGTGAGACGAGATGTAGCGTCCAAAAGATTTAGAATTGATGGTACGTATACCACTTGAGATCTTGTTCCCTCATTTAAGTAATGGTGCCACAGCTCTTCCGAAATAATGAGCAATGAGCTGGAATGAGTACCATCAAATTTCCTTACATAGGACAGAGTCTTAGTTTTATAGGGGAGTATTTTTAAAGTTTTTCCAACAACATTGGGTAGTTTCATATTGAATAAAATTTCTAAAAACTCTTCGGAATTTACATGAATACCAATTTGGTATTTTTTCCATGCAGCAGAGTAAGTTTAAGAGCTTGAAACAATTCCCCATCCCGTTTCTGACGCATCCGTAAATATTTCTATCTTAGGTTTCACCAGTAGAAAGAGTTGAATATTTCATTATGTAAAACTTTCTTTCCTCTTATAAAGGTTCTCCATATCAGGGGGGAGGGATGCATTGATAGTTATCACAGATGCCAATGCTTTTTGTGATTTCAAGTAGTAGCTCTTTAATTCTAAAAAGAGCCTCAGAATCAGCCTTCTAGAGCGTATGGAAACATTCATAGCCCGATTCTTGTCTACAAAGCTTGAAAAATTCTTTAGACTACCCTCTCCCTTTCTGATTAATGAATTAGCCTCCTTCCGAAGATCTCTGATCTTTGATGAAGAGACCTTATTAAAAACATTTTCCTTGTACTTATACGCATCTCCGGATGAGCAATCGGCTAAAATGGTGTCACTATCCAATTTTTCGGGTTTATAAGAAAATATTGTTCAGTTAATTTCTTTAACATTAGAGAAATATTCTTATTGAATATCCTCCTTGTCTCCCCGATTATCAGAATATCACCCAGATATATTGAAACTATTATACGTCATCTGAGAGCCCATTTTATTAGCGGGCGGAGTATCTTCATGAGAACAAGTTATTTTATTGGCATACCAAAAAGTAAAGCACTGAACTGGTAAGTTTTGTTCGCCCACCAAAATCTTAGAAATTTCCTGCAAAATTGATTTATAAAAATGTGTAAAAATGCACCTTACAAATCTAAACGGACCATCCAGTCTTTTCTTTTGGGCATTCAACAAATTTTTAGTAATATCTCAATCTTGAAATTCTTTTTCATTATGTTTTTGTTCAACCCAAGACAATCTATAGCTGATCTAAGATGTACTGGTTTCTTCGGGATATTGAATGATTTAAATGGAATCCAGGTGATGGTTTCAAAACCTCTTCTATATCTCCCTTCGATAGTATGAAATTATTTCTAGCTGAATTTATATAACTCTTTTTGGACTCAAACTACTTTTTGCTCTCGCCGGGTACATTGTGAGAAATGGATGCGTTTGAAGCGGGGTCTTATATCCATTTTTCATAGGTTCTTGCACCCAGCAGTTGTCGGAAAGCATTTCCCATTCTTTCTAGAATAGTTTTAGGTGGCAGTCTGCTGATAGCCTGCCCCCCCCCCCTTCCCCGCTTTCTTCCTCTTACCCTTCCCCTAAACCCCTGTTACTTCGATGTTCATACTGAGCGTTACATGACTATTGTGGAGTAAATTTCTGTTCCATCTGAGTGGTGGGTGGATTTGGCTGAAAGAACCGCGCTTTTTCTTGGGGACGAAAGGGACTACAAACGTGTTTTGTTTTTGCAGCGGCGGCTGTCAGAACAGCCTCATTGTAGGTCCTTATTTCTATTAATCTCATCTGGAGTTTCTTCTACTTGGGGGGCTTTTACTATAAAACCTTGGCGAGGGTATGCTTCTTCTAAGCTCAGAATTGTTATATGTGTTACTAGATCAGCAATCATTATCCTCATTAAGTGAGATAAGTCATAGCTGCATCTGACTTTATTTCTTGGGATTGCGCTTGAATTATTTGGTGAACGAATAGATGTATTGGCATCGATAAGTTTGCTAATTAAACTCGAATTTCTACTCAGATTAAATCTTCCTTCCTGGTAATAACGCCGACTCTCTCATTTATTGGAGAATGAGTGTAGTATATACCTAAAGTTCATGGGAAGCTATAAAGCTAAGTTCTCTTTTCTTTTTTTGAAAAATCAGATCTAAGGAAATCCTCCTTAATAGTTGGGAGTGATTCCATGAGCTTTGGATACTATGCAATGTCAAGATCAGGGGGTCTAGTTGTTATGTGCTGATCTTAGCCCTCATTCAGGGTATTTTGAGAGTTTATCTTAACCTAGCCTTGTAGCGGAGCTTCAAATTTAGAAATAAAATCTTTAGCGCATGGTGGTATATCTTCATTCATTAATGCATTTTTATTGTGAAAAGTTTGTTTGTTTAAAATTTATTGAAGCTCCCAAACTAAAATAGCTAAGTAGTTAAGTGTTTAAATGTTTATTAATTTTTTTAAGCCTTAATTTGAATTTTTTTTTTTTTATAGTTTGGTAGAATACCTTCTCTATAAAAAATACGCTAAATAATAGAATGAAAAGGTACTTTTAGATCTAATAGTTAAAAAAAAAGAGATTAAAGACTTTTGTTTTGTTTTATTTTGTTTTATTTTATTTATTTTATTAGATTTTGCATACAAATCATATCACCTAATTTGAAATATCGGTATTTTAACAAAGAAAGAATTAAACAAATACTATGATTTCATTATTCGAATTATAATCAAGATAATCAAACAAATTATTTTTATTGGCAGATTCAAATAAAAAAATTCTAATGCAGAAAGAGGTGGGTGTATTACGATAATAATGCAAATCAGGGAGTCTTGTCTATTAGTTATTTATTCAATAGATGTAATTAGAACTGTAATGGTTAAAGAGAAGCATGGCTGATTCTGTATAGAAAAACTCTCGAAATACTTGACTTTTTCTAAGGGAAAGAATAATAGTAATAAAATTACTGGGTATGATCTAGGAAAACTTTAAAAAAATTGTTTACAATTGGATTTAGTTATACTCTTACCTTTCCACTCTCTACCATTAAAAATATTTTGAATTAAATTAGGGAATATTTAATTGTAAAAAAGTATCTGTTTTGTTTTTTTTTATTCTGAATATCTTTAACTAAACCGTGGAAGATAATTCTAGCTGTAAAATATATATCTTTATAGCTAATAAAGCCTAATTTCATAATTTTTTCGAAATGAAGTATAGTATTTTAAAGCTTTCTTATACCAGATCTAGTCATCTTAATTTTTATTTTAAAGTTTTTAAAAAATCATAATTTTTTTAACCCGAAATTCAGGATGCTCATTTAGCGATGGTTATTAAAATCTTCTCGGTTTTAGTATTAATTATCCGATTCCTATATAAATCACTTCAAGATCAAAGAATTCTAGGCTTAAATAATATAATAAACTTTTTTTATGCCATTATTTATCAGCTTATACAAAGTTTCTATTGCTGTTTAAGTGTTAATGGGCTTTAATGATAGCCTCAAGTACTAAAATAAAATATATATATATTACATAATGAATATGCTAGTATACGAAAAGAAAAATGTGAATTCAATGAATCAATTGAATGGGTAGAATTTCATCAAAGATAAAAGAAATAGAATATAAACACGCTGAATGCTGAATCTGATGCTAAGCATAAAAATAACTTAAAAATAAAATCATTATAATTCTAAATGTTTAATTCCTTGAAAATTAATGAAAAAAAACACCACTAATAAAAATTTCCAGGTCAAATAAAGATAATAAAATTTATTTTTAAAAAATTATATATATATTTTTCATTATGAGGTAAATTCTTTAATTATATTATCATTGATGTATGCCATTACGCTGCCTCTTAAAGATTCGATTAAATCGATAATTACGTCACATTTCAAAGTATCAGAATTCGAAACTCCGATGAAATCGTTAATGAGTTTGTATATTCCTTTTGTCAATTCCATTGCATTTTCTATATCATTAACTCTTTTTGAAAAGTCAAAATGTTTAATTCTGTCCATGTATTTCGATTTTAATAAATTTAATTCGTTAGAAAAACGAAGAAGGCTTGCATATTTTGTAGCATTTTCGGAAAAAAAAACCCTAGGAAGGTCTCCCAATTTTTTACATTCTGGTATAGATATAAAAATGTAGTCATTGCCGCTCAACATTTCCAAAAAGCCTTTTAATTTGTTTGCCGCCTCGAAAACACCATTTTTAGTTAAATTTAAGTTATATTGTAAATTGGATTTAGCTTCGAGAATTCGGTCTCTTTTTGAAATTTTAAAAGACATTTCAATTGTATTTGAACCATTATTCTCTATACTTTTATTACCATACCCTTGATCCATGTTTGTAGAATACTTTATTTCAGAATCGTTCTCTGAACTGAATATCACAGATACTGGATTGGGATATGAGTTTTTTTTTGTGAAAATACCTTGTGTCGACTCATTATTTGGAAAAATAGCTACAGAAATAATAAGGGAGTTAAGAATCAAAAATATGAGAAAAAAAGATGATGGACCAAACATTTTGGGTGGAGGTAAGATTTAAATTTGAGGAATTAAAACTGAGAGAATATTTAATGAATAAAATGTTTACTCAAGGAAAATATGGGTATTTATATTACATAAAATATGCAAAAAAAATTCATGTATTTTGAAAGTTATATACAAAATGATATAAATTCCAATTAAATACTTTGATAATTTTAATTAAAAAAGATATGATTTAGGTTTGGTGATATATTATACATATCAGTGGTATTGATTTAAATATTAAAAACAAGAAAAGTATTTATTTTATTAAACGAATTGCATAATGGAATTTTTTTTAATGGTATTAATCAAACTAAAGTATATTATGGATTGAATATATTTTGCTAATTTAAGGGCTATCAGGTTTTTCTGGCTATTCTTTTTAAATAGGTAGTAAATAAAATATCTAGAACTAGTAAAAAATATTAAAAATATGCATTGAAGGATCAAAATAATGGATATTTTTTTTCACCTTTTTGTGTAGCTAGAATAACTCCCTACCCATTGGAAGTTGGCTCAAGGGATCTGATTTATTAATATCCCGTTTTTTTGAATAGCAGCTTCTATTATGGTAGCTTAAAACTCATTAACAAGCATTGGATATCTGAATTTTTTTTTCCATTTTAATAATTACCTGATTTATTAATAGTCTGTTTTTTTAAGCGATATATCTCATTTTGTCAGGATGAAATCAATTATTAAGCGTTTCTATTCTGAAAGTCGTGTACTCGATGTATTTAATTTGATTAAGTAATAAATATAATCGAAAGATTGTTAATAAGAGTTAACACAAAATAATAACCACAATAATTCTAGGATTAGTAGAATTTATCAGATATTATCAGGGAGATTGATTTTTAAGTATCTTAATGTCTATATTCTCCGATTTTTTTCGTAATTAAAAATAAGTGTTTTGCCAAAATTCTAAATATTTCTCTTTATTTTAACAAGTATAATTAGTCTTTAAACAATAATAATAAATTATTTTGAGTTCATCTATTTTAAAACTTCGAATAAATAAAATTGGGATGATCCAAAGTATTTTTGATAGCTTTATGATTCAAAAAAACTATTTTTATATATTTATTTTAATACAGGTAAATATCTATCTACCGAAATATTAGCCCCTAAAAATATTCGCATAATATAAAAATCGCATAAAATAAAAACGATTTTAAGCGCTATTTACAGTAAATTTGGTGAAAATTGATCAAACGATATTTTTGAGACAATTAAATTCGCGAATAGTGAGTCATTTTTTGCTAATTTCTCTAGCATTTTGTAAAAACCGTTGCAAACCCATCGCATAAATCGAGATTATTCGCGAAATATAAAAAAAAAATAGCAGCAAATACAGACAAATTTTGAAAACCGGTTCTAAATTAATTTTTTAATTTATTCGTCAAATATAAAACTATTTTTAGTAGTAAATACAGACATATTTAAAAACATGATTGTAAATGCATTTCTTAATTTTCTTAATTTTTTTACACCAATCTTTTTGTTCATAAAGGATTAAATATAAAATAATCTGACAATAAGTGAGCTATTCATAAATTTAAGATTTTACTTGAGTATTTAAAGTTTACTAAACTTGTTTAGTGAGGCTAAAAACTAGACTAAAGAAAAATTCAGTACAACCCATCAATATTAATATTCAATGTGAATACATATGGTTAACTCTGAAATAAATGCCATTAGATATTAGATATTAGATATTTCATTTTTTAATAAAATAAAAATATTATAGTCTAGTATTTTTTTTTTCATCAACCTTTTCAACTTGGCTAATGTGGTTTGTTGGTAAATAAACAGCCTTTGTCTGATTTCACTATTTACTCACTAAATCCCACCATTTAAAAGACTTTTAGGTTTTAAAAAACTGTTTCTGATTCTAGTATTTGAATTTAAGTGGTATACGAAGCTAGCCAAATAATCGAACCGGGAACAGATAAATTTTTGGATGGAATTCTTGTTGCCCGTCTATTAATACTGGAAATTATTAGTAAATAAACAACCCTCTTGAACCAATGCCCAGTGGGTACGGAGCTGCCAGAGCGGTGAAGCGGGGTTGGGAAAGAAATTTTTTAGAAAAATACCATGTTTTTTTTATAACTTTTATTAGTGTTACTTTTCACTTTTATTGAGTTTAAAAATAAACTGCATAAAAAATAAAAAAAATAGAAGTGGTATAAGAAATCTATACCTTTATTTAATATTTATCAATAACACCTTAGCGCATTATCCATTCTAAATTTAAACTGTAAAAATCAGCAGTTTTAAACTGTATTCTCCTTAGGGTTTATATTTATTAGATCCCAAAATACTCACTGCAGATGGATAAGTAAAATCAAGTTAGAATTTATTTACAATTATTTGGTTAATTACAATTCTCAAAAAATGAGAAATGGCGTAGAAAAGTGGAACAAAATTTTCAATTTGCGAAAAAACAAAATTCACATAAATTGAGGGTTAATGTTACTTTAGTTTTTAAATAAACTAATACGTATTCAAAACATGATACAATAAACTCTCAGAATCCAAATAATTTATTTTTATAAAATTTAGTTTTTTTATAATGAAAAAAGAAACTACATTTTAACTTTTTTTCCCATGATTTTAGTTTATATCAATATCATTGTATACTCTAAATAAACAGCAAATCTTTAAATTTTCCCACTAAGCCATATAGCCCACTCTTAAAAAGAATTTTCTTTAAATGCTTTACTGATTATTTTTTTTCTTTTACCTAAAGCTAAAAAAAAGTGCCTGTTCACCTTTTGCAATTAGCTTCAATTTTTTGTTGCTGTAAAGGAGATTTTAATGTGAAATTTAAAAACTAAATCAATTCATAACGTGATGTCCCTATTTCAGGTTGTTGAAAATATTTTTGTCATTTAAGGTCGTGATATTTTTAACTTTTATAAAGAACAGATTTCATAAATAATCAAGATAAGAGCACATTGATTTTTTTTGTTTTATAAACTAAAAAAACGATACATTGTGTCTATTGACAATCTGCTATCATAGAGATGAAATCACTAACAAAAAAAATTATTAATAAAAAAATAAGATTTTACACTGTTTATAATTTTAGGCATAAGAAAATAAAAAATATCCCTTTCAAGCCAAATGAATCGATTTAAGCCATAAAAGTTTTAATACATTTATTATACGACTTCAATCATATTTATCTACAGGTTAGTTAATATTAATACCAAATTTACGTTAGAAAAACCAAAATCATTTTAAAATATCCGTTTTTTCTAAAAATATCCTTATTTAATCAAATATATCCAAAATATTGTTACACAACGCAAATTTTTATCCACAATTTTTAAAAAATCACCCAAATATTTTTTTTCTTTTCAAAATTTTCACAATTAAAATTTAACTGGTTTACATATAGTTTTGGTCAGTTTTTTTTAATCAAAAAAAAAACTAGACTAGTAAAACTAATTTAGAAGAATTCAAATACTTGGAATGAGATGTTATAAGCGTGGTTGAAAACAACATAATGTGTGAAAGACTACCAAAATATTTCAATTAAGACATTTTTATTCAGTGATATTCAAAATTTATTACTATTTTTAACTTGTTTATTAATGATGGGTTTAAAAATAAAATTCCTTAGCGTTTGGGACCTACAGGAACTTTATCTTTAATCATGTCTAAATTAACATGAAATATTTTGCCCTTGTTAATTTTAGTTCTAACAAAGCATTAAAGGAAATTACTTTTATTTATAAGCGGGTTTATATTTGAATGATCGTGACTTAATTACAGCAAACACAGTTTATCATTATATATAGGTAATAGGAAATTTAAAATTGATTTACAGAGCTGTTATTTTTTCTTGATATTGAATCAGAACCTATCATTAAATCCATTATATTTTGAAAGTTTTAATCGTCAATATATGAAAAAAATATAATGGGGGGGGGGGGAGTTGTATCACTGATTTTTATATTAAGATAAAATCGTTAAAAAATGTACTAAAAAAATACGATAAAAGAAAAAGACGTATAGAAAAGACTATTATCCCAACTAAACTAAGGACCTCTGTAGGACTACCTACTGCGACCTACGGGAGAAGTATACAATCTACCAACCGAAATATCTCCCCTGGCATTGCTTCAAATAGGTGTATGACTGATGATAATTGCAGTCAAGAATTAAGTTCTTTGTAAATGAACAACAGTTCGCTGAATCTATTGAGATCCTAATTAGAGCCTACTTCTAACAGGATTAATTTATATCGGGATTAATATAAAGTTCAATCCTCTTTTATTCAAAGTATGAAAACTTTCACCACAATATTTTAAAAGAATGGGTATATAGGTAAGACCCAATTAGCTGATTATTTTTTTAAAAAAATATCCAATTAAATGTATATTTCTGAATTAAACAATAAATTGGATATTTT